>JAVFBX010180648.1:0-14572 GCA_034783855.1 Mopalia kennerleyi
CGAGAGGCTTACAGGGGGGGAGGGGGTGTCAAAAATGCCGGATTTTGGGCGTACGTACTTTATGGACGCCCCCTCATGTAAATAACTCTGTTTGTTTGTTTATTTCATTGTGGTTTAATGTCTTATTCAAGGGTATTTCATTTAAATGACGACGGATTGTCCACTTCAAGAACTATTCCTTGTCTAATAATGGTGGAAACCTTGAAGAAACCTTGTAAATGTCACCACTGTGATTGCCGGAGCTATTTAACTTCGAGATTGGTTAAATAAAGCCTTAACTCACCTGTAGTTTTGAACATCCCTGAGCCAGTGTTTTGAGAGCACTATTAGTGGCCTGGACACCTGTTAGGTTCAGAGTTGTCAGACCAGGACAATAGTGAGCTGAAAAATATAATTTAAATCTTTTTTTTAATATTAGAAAGAGGGAAAAAATGAGACTTGAGGCCTGATATGAATACAGCCATACATAATCAAATTCTGTTTTTTAGAAGGATAGTTTCACTTGAACAACTTACAACTTCTACTAATGTGAAGCAAATTAGATAAAAATAGTTAATGTTCTTATGATGATAGAGATCTATATGTATTATAGTGCTTGTTTGATTAGAGTTTAATGCTGTACGTAAGTTTAATTCACTAACATGATGTTAGCCACCCTAATGGGTGAAGGAAACCACCCTAGAAGCCACTGGCAACAAACAAAGACAAGGCTTGACAAATACAGGACAATCACAGGACGGAATACAAAGACATCCCAATCAGATTGGCTTCATGTTGCCCCTTAGCTCTAAGAGCACCAGGGACCAGTTGCTCGAATGGTGATTAGCCGCTAACACCATGGCGTGACGTCATCTAATAACATTTAATAGAGCTTCAAGCAACAGGGCTACGGTGTAACAGCAGCAGGAAGCTCTCTCCCAACCCTCCCCTGTATGTATTATAATAATATTTTATAAAGCATACCTGTCAATTCTAAAGCATGTTCTGTCAGTAATCTGGCGGACCCGGACAAATCAAGGGAGGTAATATTTGTACACCCTCGCTCATAGATACTTCGAAGATTCTTATCGGTTATGCCTTGTAAGAAAAGAACAAAAATGTCAGAATGACCATTGCACTAAATAAAACGATTCAGCTTACTCTGTTAATTATTCATCTCTCAATGCAGAAAGTCCAAATTTCATTAATTTTAGGAAAATTGCTATAAAAGAGAACTACAAATTTTGTTACAAATTTTTTTTAGATACCCTTTAAGAGAAGATTATTATGTCACTATTATGCATGCCGAATTTTAATATATAGCATGGCTTACTCCCAACCTGAATGGTACATCAAAGTAGGTATGTAAGCACACAAGCTAACAACTAAACCATGGCCGTGGGCCTCTCACATTAATGGAAGATTAAATAAAGTCATCCTCAAGTTTTACATAATATTTACCTCTGAATTGTTTAAAAATATTTTTGAACTCTAGATGTCTGACAGCTGACCAAGATTTTAAAACCACCCTCCTCCATCGTTTGCAAACTAAAACAGAAAGACAAACTTAATTAGAGGACTGACTTTTCCTATTGAGTTAATAGTTTTTCACATAATTATGTTGACATTAATATCTGTGTTGGATGGAAAAGCAGCAGAAAAAAATGGCAAAATTTAAGTTGATATCAGTAGCTTTCCAGTGATGAATTGGTTGATAGATTGATTGATTGATTGATTGATTGATTGATTGATGTTTAATGCTGTGCTTAAGGGTATTTCACTTTCAAGATGGCCGTGTACTTTCAAAGAGTGAACAGCAACACAACCATAATGTGAAGTGTCATATACACAAATACAAAAATTATAGCTGACAGCATGAATATACCGGAATTATACTGCCCATAGCCAGGCTAGTTTGTTTGCTTGAGGTTTAACGTTTCCTTTCTCTTCTGTCCAACCTAAACATTGTGGAAACTGGGAGAAACCCATTTAGGGTAGTTAAACTGGACTTATATGAGCCCCTGTACATGTTCATACACCATACATTTCAGGGTAAAGTTTCTTTTCTAACCTCTTTCTATTAATACTTTCTCCTTGACAGTAAGGTGCAAAAAAACAGAAACAAGGCAGTCGTCGGTCAGTCGGGTGTTTATATCATCTCCGGTGGCCTGAAGTAACAACAACAACAATACAATGTATAATTTGTTTATTTGTTTGGGGGTTTAACTTTGTACTCAAGGGTATTTCACTTATATGACGACAAATTGTCCACTTCACAATGTTACTTGTCTTATTACGGTGGAAAACCGAAAATAAACCACGTAAAAACCACCCCCGCAATTGCCGGAGCCGCATCGTGTGGCTCACTCATATACCTGAGGGTCGACATACGGTACAATTTATAATATTTACAGCCTGATGTAGGCAATGAAACAATCCAATTAACAAAATCTTGGTTCCAATGTTTTATCACATACAATACAATACATACAATACATACCAGTATGTGACATTCTTTTTTCATGCATGTAAAGTTATTGACTTATGTAAAATAAAATCAGTATACAGCAGTATGTAAAAATCAATTTCATGTATGAATTATACATATGTTAAAAAGCATTTCACAAATGTTGAAAAGAATTTGACAAATACGTACGTATAACCTTTTTCATTTATGTCAAATGAAACACGATTGAAACTCTTTTGTTTATATGTGAACAAAATGCATCCAAGATAAATTAATATTACAGGTTCTCTATTGCGCCTTTACAAACATGGCCAAAATAATTTTAAAAATTTGTTTTCCATCTTTAAAAGAGCTACAGCAGAAGTTGGGCATAGGCTACAAATTATGTACACAAATGTCAGTAACATATATACATGTAACACTTTGGAGGGATGTCATTTCTATGTTGAATTGAATTCTACATTGTAACCAGTATGGAAATTCAACTGTGCTTAATGTGAGTGAAAATTAAACTAAACAGGGTAAAAACAATGGCATTTACTGCATAAAAAGTTAAAAGAGTTGTTAAAAACATGTAAATGCTATTCAATGGTAACAAAATATCCCTTTTACTATTTAAGCCTTCAAGGAAATCCATATATTTCTTCCAGCATATACTTAAACTTGAAATATATAAAACATTAACAGTTTGCACATCATACAGCCTCACCTGGTCTACCTGTAGATCTTCACTCACTTCTTGACTATCACTGCCAACACATTTTTGATTATCTTCTAGGCTCCCATCAGTCTCATTGCTGCTATCTAGGTCATTCCTGGGAATGTTTCCTACAGGTTTGAAGGTTTTCCGTTTTGACTGTTCTGCCCGGTTCACTCGCAATAGTCTTGAGGTGAAATGAAATATAACTTATAATTTTCACTACAATGTAAAAATTGTGTGACATATTCTACACATTTAAGTATAATTTTAAAATTATTGGCAGATAGAGATTCGCAAAATTCATTTTATGTTATCACCTTCTTCTAGAATAATTGGAATAAAGGGGACATAAATCTGTCTGGGGGCAGAATTCTATTCATTACTAAAAAATAAATAAATAAAAAAAAGGAACAAAATTTTGAACGAAAAATTGTCCTCATTCTGACCTGTTATCCAAGTAGAGATCGTTAGGGTCAAGGGATAGCACTCTGTTAACATCTGTCACCGATGAGAACGTCACAAACCCAATCCTGTATTAAAGAAGACAGAAAACAGAAGAAATGATAATTACAAATGCATCAAAAATTACAAAAATTAAACCTCTAAAAAACCACACCCGCGATTGGCGGAGCCACATCGCGTGACTCAATCATATACTTGAGGGTTGACATACAGACTCGATCCTGTGAACAATACATCGAAGTAGGATTAGTAAGGGCATTCACTATCCACTAAGCCGGGGCCCCGGTGGTGAAAACAAGATGAATGGGGGTAAAGAGCCTTTAATGAATTTTTATAATGATAGGAACCAGGAAAAAATTTCTAAAAAACTCCCCTGTGCATGTCACTGGTTATTTATAACATTTATGTGTTACGTGTAAATTCCTACATACCCTCTTGATCGTCTTTTAACATGGTCCTTCACCACCATTGTCTTCACGACACTGCCGTAGGGAGAGAAAAATTCTGCCAGTTCTTCACGGGTAACCTTAAAGCGGAACACTATACCTTCATGAACTTGTTTTAATTATTAATTAACAAATACTTATATATTAAAGTTTGTCTGATTATGGCTTGTCAGACGTTAGTCTCTAGAGTTATTCTCTGTTGGCCAAAACGTTTTTCCCCTGTCAGCCAGAGGGATGTCTCGTGTCTTTGAGACACCCAAGAAGCCATTTGAGACACTTCTTGAGACACTTACAAATGTATATGACAAAGAATAGTTCACATCGTAATCTGCCTGGCTTAAATGAAAACGGAGAGGAAACCATTAAAAAATGAACACCTATCATGGGACTCTCTGAAAAAATGGAGGTCAACTAGGTTTGTTTGTTTTATTGATTGGGTATAATGTCATACTCAAGGCTATTTCACTTATATGATGATAGGACTGTCCACTTCACACTGTTCCTTGCCTATTTATCGTTGAAAACTGGGAGGAAACCTCATAAAAACCTGTGATATTATACACACACTGAACCATGGCAGTTGGCCGATGATCATAGTGTTCACTTGTTGGCTTGGGGTTTAACGCTGTACTTAATATTATTTCACAGTCACTCAAATGACGGCGTACTACTCCAATGTGTGAAAAAAAAAACCCACCCCTATACCACAGGCAAAAATCAAATACAAGACAGGACAATCACAGGACATAATCCAAAGACATCATAAACAGATGTTTTCCATTAGCTCTGAAAGCATCAGGGACCACTTGCATAAAGCTTCCTTAAGCTAAGGTGACCTTAGTTTTTCCCTGGTGCCTAAACTACGGAGACGACCCTCTTTCACAAAACCCCCTTAGCTTAGGGCCTAAGGGGCCAAGATTATCCTCTTAACCCTTTCGCTGATGGTTTACGTTGATCGGCACCATAGAAAACTTCCATTATGTGCTCAAGTACGCCGATCTATGAAGGATGTAAACATTGATGTTCTATTTCCAAGAATTCATGGTGTATTTTTACCTCAAAGTTTCTCACACCAATAAGTAATAATAACAGTGTTTAAACGCATCCTCAAGTGTTAAGGTAACCTTAGTCTAAGGAGGTTTGTGCAAGTGGCTCAGGGCAACAAGCTCTCTCCCAACCCTCTCCATGATCACACTACATTTGAACAGTAACTTCCTCAAGTGCTAAGTGGCGTAAGACCACTATTACCAACTTTCCTTTTGTCACCCTAGAATATAATTCTAAATAAAAATGGTGTGTTGTCTTGTTTTATTTGTTGTGCTACTTGAAATTTGTTTTTGGTGGAGTATTTGGTATTGATGTGAAGTAATTGAGTGGAGGTTTCTGGTCCGTGTAATATTATAGGACTGATGAAGGTATGTGCCAAGCATTTTCGCCCAACAAAAGTTTAGGAGGGAGCTGTGGAGCCAAACGTAAACATTACAGCTTTTTGCAAATTAATAGTGGTCTTGCGACAAGTAGCGGCAACATTGCTGACCCCCAAACAAGCTGATCTTAGTCAGCCTAGAGTGCTCAACAGCTTATTACAAGATGGCCATATCTACAAAAATAGTTTCTGGACACTTTGTGAACTTACCCTAAAACTAATATTCCCAACAAATATTTTTCGACTCGAAAAACTATGATCCTCTCTGCATTTTGAGGCATGTTCTTCTCCAACACATTCAGTGTCACATTCTTTCTCCATGTTTTGAACTGTCTGAAAAACAAAATGTTATAAGTTGAAACACAATTTTTTTTTAAACAATAAAATGTATAAACAATGACAGTATACCGGGCCTAATCTAGGTTAAAAGTTTGGGTATCCTTCATTTACTATTCAAGCAAAAGATAAGCCAGGGAAGAGTACGCTTGTATAACCAGCGATTGACTTATGGTCTACATGCTTCATTCTCAAGCATGTAGGCTTACGGCTGTAAGTCGATCGCTGGTTATATGAGCGTAGGGTAGAGAGGCTGCCTTGTATGTCTGATGAAAGTGATGATCATTGTGAACGGATAAATGGAGAAAAAAAAATCCCATTTGCTAGTTATTCAGTTTTCTTAGATTTTGAGCAATAAAAGAATCGTTTTTATGGAAAACTGGGAAGGGGCATGATACATTTCACCTAAAAACGATAGATGGGCTGGCGTTAAGCGCCATAACTGGGGGCACCCACACAAACCCCATTAAACAGGTTGAAAATTGGCCTGCATCAGGCCCTGGTATAAAGCTTATAGATGAATCTGTGTAAAACTCTAGATTAAGATCTATTTAGAAACTGGTCTCTGAGATTTTACCGACAACAGAGATAAATCATTGATTTTAGATAATGATCGACATCCCTGTGAAGCTGGGATTGCTTTTTTAAAAATACATATCCTGCTACTGGAATGAGACAATACGTGTGATAAAATTAATATTTTCAAACATTTCTCTTCTTTTTGCCTTTCATAAAATATGTTGATATACCGTACTGGTACAGACACTAATCAGTCTTATTAAAATCAGATCTCAAATACACTCCCCGTGTTTTGTTTGTCGCTTATATTGAGGTCGAACACAATCACCCCACCTACAATGTCGATTGGTTTCTTAAATTGACCAATCACAGAGCTGCTTCTCAATTCTGTGTTTTTATTGGACAACTGAAACTGTGACCTTTCGCAAACCCCAGTTAGCTTGACCTAATTGAACAGCATTAATAGACTGATTGCCTTAGATCTCAATATAGCGACAAACAAAACCCGGGGAGCATTATTGAGATCTGATTTTAATTAGATTGAGACACTAATATAATCTGTTGAATACGACTGTAAACAGGAGAATTTATACAGACCTGTCACTCAAAGGTTTGTTTGTTTGATTGGGGTTTAACATCAAGGGTGTTTCAGTTATATGATGACAGATTGTCCTCTACACACTGCTCCTTGCCTCATAACAGTGGAAAACCAGGAAGAAACCTCGTAAAAACCACCCCCGCGATTGTTGTCACATCGTGTGACTCACTCATATACCTGATGGTCGACAGACGGACTCGATCCTGTGAACGAGTCAAATTACGATTGGTAAGCATGCACAGAAGCTACCACTTAGCCACAGCCTTGGGCCTTGTCACCGAAAGGTGCTTGACCACTGTAACTGCATGTAGCTTCAATAGCTATAGTTGCAGCTACATGTACCTTGCTGAATTCAGCAGTTCTCCCTAGATGTAGCATGATGTTTAGGGATAATTGCTTAATCTTAACCCTACGTCCCGCCATTCTTCACCCATGTCAGGGTAAGAAATTGATTTGCTACTAACACCTGCCTGACAAAACAAATATATGAGGTTTTTTTCTGATTTTTTATGGATACTGTTGACACAATAATCGAAATGCTAAAATCTTTCTTTCCGGACACTTACATGTAAATTTTAAAAAGTTTTATTGGACTTTCTCACCCGAGTTGAAATGTTTAAGTTATCTCCCTTTGCGAAATAAAATACATGTAAGGATCACCAGAAAAACAAATATTTGTTGGTAAAATACTAGTTATTGTCAGTGTGTTTTAGATTAGAAGTGATTTTCTTTTATTTGCTCTAACACATATCTGTTTTCTTTTTTAAAAAAAACATGCAATGAACCTGAGAAAATCAACTCTGTTGATGGACTTATTTATCACAATGCCACTACCCTTGTAGACAAACAGTGTTTGCCGAAATTGAATAAACAAATTATTTTAAAAAAAATGCAAACATCTAAGCCCAATGTTCGAGCTAGGTGGGACTTAAAAATTAGGGCTAAGATATCTGTCAGTATATACATGTAGTATGCACATCATGATAGCGGCTATATAATGACGATACCTAAGGCTAAGACAAAATAATTAGCCTGTTTGTTTGATTGGGGTTTAACATCGTACTCAAGGGTATTTAACCTATATGACGATGGATAGTCCACTTCACAATGTTCCGTGCCTAATTACTGAGGAAAACCGAGAAGAAACCTCGTAAAAACCACCCCTACGATTGCCAGAGCCACATCGTGTGACTCACTCATATACCTGAGGGTCGACAGACGGACTCGATCCTGCAAAAGAATAAGCAGTATTTGATTGATTGATTGATTGGTGTTTTACAACATGCTTCAGGGTATTTAATCACTTAATTATGTGACGGCAGTGTATTCCAGCAATACGAATTGACACAAGCACAACCCAGATGTGAAGCGTTTCCTTAATGTTGGAAAGTTAATTTTCCTCCAGTGCTAAGTAAAGACAGCATTGTTCCTCTTCAAATAAGCTACCCTTAGCCGAGAGCTACCTTGGCTATGATGTACATCTACATGTAGATCAAAATTCGAAAACAAACTGTAAATAGTCGGAGCCTGAGGTACCGTACGTCGATACTAAATAAGATTCATCTATCAAAATTTGTTTTTGATTGTTTTTAAAATGGATTTATTTGAACAAATTTAAACACGACGTTTTGAATTACTGTCACCAAAAACAAATCTTCTTGTCTGACTGCAAATTAAAGCACCTTGCAAATGCACGTGGGTTTGTCCCAAACACCATTAACCATTGTAAATAACACATAAAGTTTAACACATTCTATATATAGCAAGTGTTTTTTAACTCACCAAATTTAGCTCTGACACAAACGTTTTCTTGTCTATTTTCATCACATTGGTTTGCACTGAGTCTACATTTTTTTTTATAAATTAAACTTTTATTAATGATAAAGGGGCGACATTATTCTGGCTACTGCAACAACAACGACAGCATTTTGGTTACTTTTTACCGCTCGTACTTTTAGATAATTTGGCTAAGGTAAAAGTTTGTCGAGGAGATGAGTTTGTGCGCTTCCAAGTACAGGTAGGTTATTGTATTTGTATTTCTCTGTGTTGCCTGTAATTCTACAGTTCGTCAGATAAATGAAAGTAAAATACATAAAGGCGTGTTGTTGTTGATCGACTTAAACGTCACACTTAACTGGTTGACCAATCAAATGGTTTGGCGCGAGATAGAAAGCTACCATACGTTCTGTATTGTAGTAAATAGGCGCATTGGACAGTGAAGCCGTGTTTCACGAATTGCGTTCGACTTGTACGTTCGTGAAGTAGCGTTGAGCACGGAACTCCACTAAATATTTCCCTGTTAAATCGGTCATGTTTTCAGACAAAAAGGCTGTACTTATCAAAACTTTACAAATGTACCAGTCCAACAAAATAATTATTCATGGAACACGTTTTTACTGTGTTTAATGAAAACATCTTGTCGAATGCCCCGGGTACAGGTCACTTCGTACCCAAACCGTCTCGTACCTAGTCATTTCGTACCATAGTCACCTCGTACCCAAGTCATCTCGTACCCTATTTAATAAAACAATGTTAACTTCTATAACCTATTTTATTGTTACTAGATGTGTTACAGTAATCACATATCCTGGATTTGTGACATTAAACACTTGTTCTCTGATTTATATTTGACATTTTGAAACTCTCAGAAGACACACGGCATCGACCGATGGACGCCATTGTCATGGGAGATAACTCTATGCTGATATTTATCCTGTCTTCCTATTCCTCTTCGTTTCGTTCCCAAGTCATCTGGTACCGTGTTTGCCTCTATACTATGTTAGAATATTTTTGTTTTCCTTTTAATTAAATATAGTAGTAGTGAAAACGGAACTAAAAACCAACTCTTGTTAAAAAAATAGATATGAAATATGAAGTACCATAACATTATGTACGGGATAAATATCAGCACAGAATCCTCTCCCCTGACAATGGTGTAAATGGCCACCATCAAAAGATCGATGTGTCACTTGTTACGAGTTCGTAAAAGTCAAATATAAATCAGAAGACAAATGTTTGATGTCAAAAATCCAATTTTTTAATAAATGTAATAGATTTATTAACAATAAGAGTTAGGATATAGCAGTTAACATTGTTTTATTCAATAGGGTACGAGATGACTTGGGTACGAGGTGACTATGGTACGAAGTGACTTGGTACGAACCAGTTTGGGTACGAAGCGACATGAAACCGTCCACACAAACCAGCCATCAATAACGAGAAATTCACTGTTAATTTCAAATGAAATGCGTGTTTCAATGCGAAATGAAACGTACCTCCCGCACAGGAGATTGCTATTCTTAGTTAAATGCGCAGGCGCGAAAGTGTCAAAGTGTTTGAAATGAAAACGGATTTCTGGATATTGATGTCTGGTTTATGTTAAATACCGACGAAAAAGTGTCAGAAATGACTGTCACTGAGCCTTATGCTATTAGGCACCTAATAACGTGATTTTGAGGCCGAGAGCTGCCTGGGAGGATTTATTTTTACGCCCGGATCAAAGGAGGTCCTATTTTCCTAAGTAAGTGATGGAGGTGTGGTTATGTCGTTGAAACCTGACATACAACATGGCCAAAAGAAAATGAGGAAGGTAAGACGTCATTTAGGTCTAACGTACAGGATAGTATTTCAACACAATGATAACATTACGCACCTGTGGTCCCCGTATCTGTCTATAGTAGCCCTGTAAGCATGACGGTGAGGAGTAGAGGAACTCCTAACCGTCCTGTTTACATGGCTACGTCAATACTAGCCCTGTTAACATGATGGTGAGCGCTTCCACTCACAATCATGGTGTGATCAACCCCACATACTTACTGAATAAGTGGGGGGACAAGTTCTGTGCAGTTAGATCATTAAAATCAAGGCAACTCCAATGATAATGTCCCACATATCTAGATCCAAGAGGTATCGTCATTATATAGCATATATATATGTAATACTGATGATACAGCTGCATCAAAAAACGTCTTGCCGATTGAGATTTTTTATCCAAACTCCACAGAAATACAAATCTTTCAAAATGAATCAACGTGGTACTTTTTTTATAAGGGACAACTCACAGAATCCTATATGTCTAGTCCCGATGAGAGTGTTCACCCAGGTTAAACATAAAAGTTTTATGGTATATTAAATTAAGGATGTTTTGAAAAATTCCAACATCTGAATGGTTATATACACAATCCTTTGTGTGTCCTAATTTATCTTCGGTCGACAATGTTAACATTACTCTACATTCTTCAATGCTCATAAAGATACCACATAGGCCTATAATTCACTTCAACACCTTTTGCAACAAACGAACTCACTAAGCTTAAGCTTAAGCTTATACAAAAATGAGACTGAAAAATCTGTATTCCATCTTTTAACATTAAAATGGCTAATTGTCTCTGCAGCTAATCAGACTACTGATAACTGTGACAATAGACATACTGAGACGAAGGCTGGACTGCTTTTAGCAATATTTGTTTGTTGGCAACCAGTACATCAGTTTATAATTCGTTGCCTTTTCACTTATTCGGTCATTTTACTGGTAAACACAAAGTCAAAATGCTACCCGTTAGCCAAGTATAGGGATCAGCATGCAATATAATTTTGGTTGATTTCTCACTGATTCACTGTACAAACTTTTAATATGACAAGTTTGACTCCATGCACACGAACTGAATATGGATTGACAAATGTACATTTCCACTAAATTTCTTTTCAGTAATTTAGATGTTTCATCAAACTGTTGCCGTATAACAATTAGGATTATGACATTGACTATAAACTTTCTGTTTTCAGATGGATATTAGTTTGTAAACACAGTACCAAGCTGACAGTGTCTTGTATCAGGTCAGGCTTATTAGAAGAGCAATGAGTCTGCTGGAACTGTTAGCGGTGACAGATGCTGCTGTTAAAGCACTCGACTCATCTATCACTTCGGTTTGTTCGATAGAATCTAGAGACTCCTGTACATCACATAGAAGACAGACTGTGACGAATCAGATAACTTTACCTTCCTCAGAAAGTGTCCGTGTTGACAGTGGATTACAAAGGAAAGACAAATATAAATCACAAGAAGTAAGAAAGGAAGATGGAAAGAAGGATGAGAAAGACTCTGATGACAGTACCACTGCTAGTGAAGTCCTTATTCGGTCAACAATAGTGGATGATAGTGCTAGAGTGGCTGCAATGTTAAACTTACTGGACTTCAGTGGTGCGTCAGGATCATCAAAATCAGCCCCTAGTACTGCAGACAGTTTTAATAGTAACGGATCACGAGTGAGAGTCTCCACAAAGAAACTACGGGAGATTCCATCACCTTTTGAACGGCAGGACAAGTCAGGATTGGAACAAGCGCCTGAGCAAATACCACCTGCCTTGTCAAAAACTAGATCTAATAAGAGTTCTATGGTGGAGAAACAATCAAAACATGTTCGGGATAATGCACCTCACAAAATGTATGGAAGAGTTAGTTTGAACACTAGCCCTATCAGTTCTGGTGCAGAAGTGAAGGGAGATAATGAAGCTGTTTTCAGCCTAGATTCTTCTTTCGTGCAAGTGGAGCGTCACACCATTGCTTCCTCAGACCAGTGTAATGTATCAGGTAAACAGAATCAGCGACCACATCCTAGACTTTCATCCTCACCGATTCATCATGGCCACTTGTCAACTCAAGGTTTGGGTCAGTTCTCTACTAAAACATTAATGAGAAGTGTAAATTTTGAAAACCATCAAATTGTACAACCACATGTAATATAATTATATAAATGATGTTTGAATGCTCCTAAGAATCTCCTATGTGTTTTTTGGAGAGCAGGGTGGTATTTTGATATTTTTACTTAACAGCTCAGGTGAAAATTCATCAAATAAAGGGGATATTTTTAAGCAAGTGAATAACAACATGCAAATTTAAAAAAAAATAAACAGAAAACAACAATTTCTTTAAAAAAAAAGAAGTTATTCCTTGTCTTTCACTCCCTTAACTTTTTTTATGTGTGGTTGTTTTTTGGTATGTTTTTGTAAAAATACATTCTGTATCACAAAATAGAAAATATTCAGAACTTGTATAAGATACACTTAGAAGTTGACTCACTTACATCACATAATGCTTTCTGGATTACAACTTCTGATTTATTAAAGGGGCAACATTTTGTTGTCTATATGACCGCGGCCATGGCTTACTCTCAGTTTTCCACCGTAATTGGGCAACGAGCAGTGTAAAGTGGACAATCCATAGACATATATGTGAAATACCCTTGAATATGATGTTAAACCCCAATCAAACAAACAAATCATTGTCTATACAGACATCATTCGCATTCATATAGGCTTGAGAACAATGTCAGTATAGTCATTGAAATGTTGCACCTATAATAAACCAGAAGTTGTAATCCATAAAGCTGTGTGGAATAATAAAATGTTAGTGTAAAAATTTATTTTTTATTATTGTTAAGGTGATGAGAGTGGATCAAGTAGTCAGCCAGGAATTCTGACAGTTCCAGAAAGAATTGTTACCATCTCTGCCCGGACCACACCACCCCCTAGTGAATCATCCGTCACGGAGAATGACATATCAAAACAGGGCACTGCGGTTAATAAAGCTCGATTCCAACTGTTTGGAAAGGTAAACCGTCTATATATTAATGAAAACTTGGGGCCACACTTGGCCACAGAGATGACAGTTTTTAGCCAATAATCTGATTTCAGCTGATATAAATAGTGTCATCATGACCATGTATTTGTTTTTATTAATTTACAAGCTGTAATAGTTTCTCTCATAATGTTGGTTATAAGATTAATGTATTAAACTATTTATTGCATTTTTGTGTAATCTGACATAAAAAAAATGAAAGAATGATAAGAGAATAAATAGTTTCTGGATGGAATTAGTGGACACTGATTTGTGGGTATGGGATGTAGGCCTAAGCCAAAGAGACTAATCCATGAAACCAGTATGTCTCAGTATAACCAAAAGGTCTGCATTTACTGCTTACATAGAACGTAAAATTGACCAGATTATGTATTTGTGTCATTTCAGGCCCATGGGATAGCTTTGAAACAAGGGGCACCTGTCATTGGTCAAACTGCAGCAGAGACAAACAGACAGCAGGCAGATATACAGATCACACGATTTGGGCTTTCTGAAAAACAAAGAAATGCTAAAAATATCTTCACAAAAAGGTCAGTTTGTAGCTGTCATTTCTGTTATAGGGATTGATTATATCAAATTCATTTGACATCTTTTGATATAATGTTACTTTTGAAAATTTATTTAAGTTGTTATTTTATTAAAATAAAATTTACTATAACAAATATCAGCGTATTATTTCTGCATGTACTTAAAGAGTAATAAAAACACAACCAAAGCATTATGGTTGGTGGTTGATGGGAGATTTCAGTTGCCTTCAGGTTAAAGAAGCAATGAAAAACGTATTTTTGTTATGTCCAGTGCCTCATTGGCCTGTTCTCTTTTATTGCACAATGTACTACCTGATGACTGATGTTCTGTATTTTTGAGGAGGGTTAGTCATGTTGGGATGTGACTGAAAGAAGGTATGACAGGTTGTATTTTATTTGTTATCTGATACGAAATATAGGTATGAAGACCCAGGACCAGTTCGTCGTGTTGTTCAGCCTCATTTTGTGGGTAGAA
>JAVFBX010180659.1:0-14566 GCA_034783855.1 Mopalia kennerleyi
ATTGCCGGAGCCACATCTTGTGACTCACTCATATACCTGAGGGTCTACAGACGGACTCGATCCTGTGAACGGTAAATGGAAGTAGGCGTTAGAAAGCGCGCTCGCTAACCACTATGCCACGGCCGCGGGCTAGACAAAATGAAGTAAGTAGACTGAATAACATACGGGCCCCATCATTGTTGCCATTCTCGGTGTCATGGACAGGAAGTTGGTAGGTCCGGTCAGGAGCCTCCAGCACAAAAGGCTGTCCCACGGCTGTAAACAAAAAAATATCTCAGATAAAAATAGATTAATCTTATAAACATATTTATTTCATGTGGATTCTTCAAGAATTAGCATTTTATCTGGGGTATCTCAACATCATGTATCCACAATATGGGTATTGTATTATTTGACTGTGGTTTAACTTATACTCCAGGGTCCTGTACTTATATGAAGACTGATTATCCACTTTCCCAGTCTTACTGTAATGTGAGGGGTGTTTAGGTCCAACACACAAATCACTGAGCCATGACGGCATGTTAGTTTAATGTCAAATTAATACAATTCTTGCACTCCTTTATTTTCACCTTAGAACATACTTCCTTGGTTCAATAACACTGTTCTCATCACAGTTTAGGAAAAGCAAGACATACATGTGTAGGAGTACAAAGAACTAAACTGGCCTCACTGGACAAGTGGTCACATTTCCAGTAGGCTTCAAATAAACTTGACGAGATTACCTGGTGGTAGAACATCTTCAATGTGCAGAAAAAAGTCATCATTATAACCGGGTGCTAAGCTGTCCATGTTAATTCCTTCATAGTCCTCTTCATCAGCCTCCATATCAGAACCCTAGATAAGAGTGTTAATTATTTTAGTGGAAATATAAACCAAATATTGTAAAACAACTTTCCTCCAATGGCTAATACATCTGGACTACATTGGAAGACACCCTTTAAATAAGACACAGCTACTAAATCAAACAAATACATTTTTTCCTCTTCAGGAAAACATTTTTTAAGATGTTGCACATAAGGATAAGTAGTCAGAAACAAACCACAGAACTTTGGCTGCAGACAGAAACAAAATTAGGTTTTGTTTGTTAGATTGGGGTTGAACGCTGTACTTATTTCACGCACATGACTACATGCCAGCCTAATGTGTGAAGGAAACCACCTTTGACACCACTAGCAACAAAAAAAGACAGTACAAATAAAGGATGTAATACAAAAGTGATCCCAAACAGATCCGCTTCATTGGAAACCCTTAGTTCTGAAAGCACCAGGGCAACATAAAGCTCCCTCCCCATCCTGCGCGAAACAAAATTGGAGCTTCGGCAAGGTGGGTCCAGCATATGACTTTTGGACTCAATCTGAAACATTGAAGCAGGAGTACTTCAGTGAGCACACACACTAACTACTAAGCCAAGGCTGTGGGTCCATGTATCAAATGAAGACACAGAGCTAGACACTGGGGGCAACCAATGAGTATGAACTCAAAACGTGACATAAGCTGGAATCTCAGACATTATAATTTCCACATAATTCATTCAGATATATGCTTGTCAAGTTTTGTCATCATGGTATTCCAGTACTATCAAAACGAGATTGTTTATTTATATAGAAGATTATCTTGAAGTTTGTTTGTTTGTTTGATTGGGGTTTAACGTCGTACTCAAGGGTATTTCACTTAAATGCTGATGGAGTGTCCACTTCACACTGTTCCTTGCCCTATTTTGGTGGAAAACTGGGAGAAAAGCTTGTTAAAACCATCCCCGCGATTGCCCGAGCCACATCTCGTGGCTCACTCCTGTACCTGAGGGTCGATAGACGGACTCGATCCCATGAACAGTACATCGAAGTAGGCGTTAGAAAGCGCACTCGCTAATCATTATGCCACGTACGCGGGCGGTTATCTAGAAGTGGAATAATTTACAGGAGTTTTATGGATCACATGACTTGACAAAGACCCCCTTAAGTAATGCCATTCTAGCAGAGTGGTGCCCTTTTGAACTGAAGGTTGGAAGAATCAGACGCCTTTCAGAGACGTTATCGTAAATAAACCAGGATTTTGACATGGCAAATGTAAGGTGTCGATAAATGGTGGCCTTTCTTTCTGTTTGCTATGGAGCGGAGACTATGCAAAACAAAATATTTATTATACCTCATCTTCTTCACATTCCTCATCATCATCGTCGTCATCGTCATCATCACACTCATGATCATCACCGTTATCATCATCATCAGAACCACTAGCTCCAGAATCATCATCATCATCATCATGCAGATCTGTAAAAAAAATAAAAATATAATTTGGTTAATTCAAAGTTTGTAGTTAGGTTAAGATTTTTTGATTAGGGTTTAATGGCATACCTATGGGTACTTGACTTTTATGATGATAGACTAAACTGTCCCCTACTTAATTTGGTCGAATCCCAAGAGGAAACCTTCTAAAAACCACCCCTCGCTTGCCAGGCCTAATCACAAGATATAATACATTGGCACTAAAAACAGACCAGCTTTGTGATTTATGAGATTTATCAATGACAATATAGATATTTAACTTACATCTACTTTGTGAATGATCTTCATCTGAGATTTCCTGTGTAATCATCTGAGAGTCATGATGGTCTATATCATCGGATTCAGAGGACCTCAGAGCTGGGTGAGATACATCACCTTAGGAAAACAAATGACCATCAGCACTATTAGATATTCAGAATAGTCAACAAGATCAATATAAACCTTTTCACAAGTTTGCTTCTCAGCTTTCACTTTACAATCAAAACAAAAAATTCTGGAGTGCCATGAGACGAAACCCCCATATCAAACAACAGCTTTATTCCATGACCATTGATATAGTCTCTTTGAGAGTGCTTTTCTTTTAACTATTCCAGTGATGTGAAGGCCAGATACAATGGAAACATAAAACAAAGTTACACTATAAAGACACAACCACAGTTGTGCTTCGTGTCGTTCAGAGTGAAATGGTCCACAGGGCATTCGACAAGGATATACACTATACTGATTGTTCCTACATTCAGTTGACTGCATGCCAGCCCAATGAGCGAAGGAAACCACATGTCACTGGCAATGAACGACAAGACTGGATTATCACAAGATGCAATACCATTTTAAGCATTATTCTGTTTTTCATAATTTTGTTAATACCCCATGTATTTATCATTTAAGTTGGATGCATAGTCTTTCAAATGTGGGGAAATCTAAGCCATTTTCAAGGTGAATGCCTTGCGGTCTATACTTGTTATAGGACAAGTTTTTCAAACAGCCAAAATATGTAACAATTTATGGCCAAATTAGTGTGGCTGTGTATTAATTGGAGTACACTTTTCTCATGAAAAAACACAAGATACATTTTCAAGATTTAAATTAAATTGTAAAGCTAATTTTACGCACCTGTTTCCATGATGATCTCCCCTAAGATGCGACTTTGTGGATCGTCGTTTACATCTCTCTCCAATAACTGTCCAAGAACATCATCTAACTCAGATTCAACCTGACGAAATAAACATAGCTATTTATAACATTTTTATAACCGACGAGCAGATCTGTTTGTTTGTTTGTTTCATTGGGGTTTAACATCGTGCTCAAGGGTATTTCACTTATATGACAACGGATTGTCCACTTCACAGTGTACCTTGCCTTTAAATAGTGGAATACGGAGAGGAAACTTTGTAAAAACCACCCCCCGATTGCCGGAGCCAACGGGCAGATCTGAGATGTACAAGAAATATAATAAAAATTGAGACTAGAAACAGGATAGCAGTAAGCTGTTGACAAGAAACTTTACCTGTGTTTGAGAATCCATTTCTGGTTCGATAGCCTCTGAAGCTTCAGTCTCTTCTAAATCCTGATTGGCCTCAACTTGATCACTGACATCTTCAATGGTTACTTCCCCTTGTTCATTCTCCCCTTCAGGCTGTTCAGCACTGGCAGCAGCTTCTGATAGAAGTATTATTCACATAAATTATAATTAGACAAGAACATTCAATACAACTTTAGACTGCCAATGTTTAACCCTTGGCTCTACACTATGACAATGTTATGGATAGTGACAAAACTCAATATATGTAAATAAACTGTCCTTACAAATGTCCAAATATCAAAATGGTCCACAAGAGCGTTCAGGATGAACATGCCAAATAATCACAATATGACATTGAAAATTTCGTGATTCTTCACAAATGAGTTTGGGTGAGGAAAAGTATCTACAAAGAAATGTTGAGACAACAGGAGGGATAAAATAAGAACTGATACATGAAGTACAGCCTTAAAATTCAAGTTAATTTGTTGTTAACAGTGATATCCTTCTGTGAGAAATAAGGTCAAGCTATAGTTTAAGAAATGTTTTAAATACCTGAAGGCGGGTTGTTGGCAGCACCTTCTGATCCAAACCCTTGGTTAGCCAACACATCCACAGCCAGAGGAGGCTTGACAGTCTTCATGTTCTGAGGCTGGTTAACAATCCGGGACAAATTTTCCAGAGGTTTGAGAGCTGCATTCACTGTGTTAGCCATGTATGGGCTGGACAGATCTAAGCTGTGAGGTACACGAGCTAAATCGTTTACCAGTCCACGCTTTAATAAAAGTTTGACCACACTGTTCATCAGATTCTGCTGACCTTTAAAAACCTGGTTAGGGATTTGGCCAGGGCTTGGACAAGATTCTATCATTACAGTTATTATGCCAAAATATGCCTGAAGCTTTGAGTGTTTCTCCAAGCTTTCTGGCATGGACAGGGCTCGCTGAAGAGCTGCTTTCACCTCGCTTACCAAGGCACCTTGTGCATCAGGACTGTGGTGACACGAGGCAATGCTGGCTATAAAGACTCGAGACAAAGCTGGACAGTCTCTATCCCCTGCTGACTGACACTGAGGTAACAAGTTATCCAGTACATAAGCCAGCACATTGCAATCCTGTAAAACACATTAACATCAATAAGTGATCAGTACAATACAAATCTATACAAAAGATGACTGAAAGAGAGCCGAATTGAGAATATTTTAGATCCCTCAGGGAAGTACAAGTACTGTACTGGGAGCCCTTTCCACATAAACACATTCAAAGTTAAGTCGGGGAGCTACCAAACATCTGACAAGCATGATGGTAAATCAATATTGACATTCAGTATGTTTGAATCCAGACTACGGTGTATGTTTGGTGGTTAATTTTGTACTCAAGGGTAATATGAGGGATGATTAAAGGGTTTCTCTGTCATAGTTAATACATTGTTAAACAGAAGGGAAACCTGGCAAAGACCACACTTGGGATAGCCAGCCACCTTGAGTGACTCTCATACCGAAGGCTAACTGCTGGACTAGAACTTGTTATCAGAAGTTCCAAATCATACTGTTATATTTGACTTTCACTGGACTATGTAGAACATTCTGGCTTTTAACTGATCTGCACTCACCTCGACAACCAAGTCACTGTCTCCACTCTGGTATGTGTGTTGTGTAATGAACTTGGCACAGTTACTGTACGACTTGATAATCTCAGAGAGCAACCGTAATATAGCAGACTTTGGCAAAAGAGGTTTTTGTTTTCTTAATTCCTCCGCTGTTTTAGCATCTTTCACTTTAGTGTCTTCTGTTTTCACCGAGCTTCCTTCAGTAGTATCAGTAGACTAAAATAACAACATTTGATTGGTGTGAGCCAGATAATTTTGCACATTTGTCATTGTGCTAATCTGTGGTAAAGATCAAGGTCAGTTCAGAAAAGTAGTTAATTCAACGACGCCAGAAAGTATAAAATGTTGCTCTTTTCCATGTCACAATTTTTATTCAGATTCACACTTAATTTAGTGGACAGACTTACTAGACCTGCACCAAGGTTCGATACATGCTATGCAATTATTTCCCTTATCTGAGATCATGCCAGACCAGTGGGTGTGGAAACCACACTTGCCACAACTGGAGCAACCAAATATGCCACTGCTGATCAGCTTTTTGTTGCCCCTTAGCTCAGAGGGCACAAAGGCAACAGGATGAATGGATCAGAAAAATACAGCTACCTTTTTTTTTGTTAATAATTATTTATTTGAGGTGTTAGAATAAATGTTAGATAGCTCATTTGAACAAAACAAAACAGGAATGTTTTTCCAATAATTCAGAGCATGTCTGTGTTGATGTCCGTGTCGTACACATAATCCAGTACTGGGAAAATAGCAAAGGACCAAATTAAACACGTTTTTCTTCCTGAAGACATAACACCTCATCAGTGATTTGTTCAAGGCCATACTCCAGGTATTTTACTTACAGGATCATTTTTCATTGCTGGCATTTGTTGGAAAATATAGCAGAAAAACAATATCTAGAGCCAAATATATATGTTTTAGGCCTTGTGTCAAAAGACTCATGAGAGTAACACTCTTGTCAAAGACATAGTGTGCGATTGATTGGTGTTTTACCCCATGCTTAACCCTTTCGCTGCCAACTGTAAGCCATTGTAATTGCCATTGTAATTGCCATTGTAATTGATTGGCTGCCCCAAGTGCCAAGCAAAATTGGCAATTTATGATATAACAATTTCAAACAGCTTGAAATCCCTTGAAGATACCAAAAAACATTTTATATAAAGTTTGATCACCATCGCCTGTTCTTGATTTTTACCATTTGTAAAATAAGGTCGTGACCTCATTTGCATATCGCCATTTTGAATAATTAATGAGAATCAATAACAGCACTATCACTAAGTTCATAACTGACATCAATGTACACACTTCCAAGGCTGTCAGAAATACGCAGACTGACATCGTAGGTAGTATCTGTATAGCTGTTGTCTTCAGATTCGTGACCCGAATTGGAATCTTAGGCCCTATCTAGTTTGTCAATAACTTGAGATAACGTCAATTATCAAGTCATTGTCTTACAAATTTCTGAAGTTTTGGTTCAAATTGACAGAATCCCAGTGCACAGCAACATAGAAAACTAGTTGCCTTTTTGAAACTTCAACACTATCCCGACAGGCCGTCTAGCGTCAGGTCCGATAACACTTCTCACTAGCGAAAAATCAATGGCTAACTAATGTGTACTCAAATGGCGCAGAAATGCGACATCGGCAGTAAACGTAAGTAAAGCTCATGTCGCAAAAGTGCGACATTGGCAGCGAAAGGGTTAAGGATATTTCACTCATATGACAGTGGTGTATCCCAACAATAATTGACACTAGCACAACCAAGATGTGAAGTTTTTTCATAATGTTGGAAACTTCATTTTCATTCAGTGTTAAGTAAAGACAGCATTGCTACTCTTCAAACAAACTGCCCTTAGGCAGAGGACAGTACTATAGGTTAAAATAGGAGAATAAGCCGGATACCCGAAAGGGATGGAGCCTGAATGTAGATTAGAGTCAATTATATGCAAAGCGACTTTCTTAAGTGAATACAGGATAATAGATCAATTTGGTTGATTGAGGTCTAACATCATTCCCAATGGTATTTCACTTATAGACGGACAGATTGTCCATTTCACACTGCTCTTGAATATGGTGCAAAACGAAGAGGAAAAAACACCCCAGCGATTGGCGGAGCCACATCAAGTGACTCCTTCATATACCTAATGGTTAACATAAGATTCCAGTCTTACCCTCTTGGATGTTCCTGAAGTAGACGATATGTTGAGTGTCCTGGTTGTTACACAGGTTTATTGAGCCATCCTTACACAGGGGCTTAGTCTGAAAAGAGAACAGTTTTGGGTGACAATGTAGTTTTAATGTGCAGCACTACAGACCTGTGAAGTTAAGCTTTAAAGGTTGATTGACTCTACAGAAACTCTCTTTTTGAAGGCAGATGTAACATCCTGCTTTGTTTGGTAAACTTCCCTTTTATATTTCACGTGGAAGGCGACCTCGAGCTTTGCATTGAAACAAGTCCAATACCAACTGGTAAGGTACAAAGGATAGACCCTCAGAATATACACAGAAACCCGTTAAGCACATACGCTTGTGAAACATTCAAACTCATATTTCATTGCGTTACATGGCAAATTTTATAATCCAACCAGTTACCTATGTTCTAGATATTAAAAAGCAAAAAAAAAAGAAAAGAAGAAGAATAAAAATGGGCAAAATTATAATATCATCATTATTGTGGGATATTTCTTGAGCCTCACTGACCTTCCTGAGACAGAGTGACTGTACCCATTCCGCATAATCCACATCATACACAAACACAGTGTTTTCTGAATAGCAAGAGAGGTAGGGGTGGGAGAAACCTAGAGAATGAAAAAAATGTGAAAAAAGTTGTAAATGTTTTTTGGTTTCAATTGGCACCGATATCCAAGGGGCAAGTCAAATCTAATATAGCTGTCTTTATTAAAGGGCTCCATCATCAGAACTATGAATTTCACCTTATACAAAACATATAAAGCTCAACTAACACTCACCGGCATGATTTGTTTGTTTGTTTGTTTGTTTGATTGGTGTTTAACGTCGTACCCGGCATGATTTGAGTTTACACAGCATTAATGTTTATTTCACTTGTATGCCTACGAGAAATCACCTCAATGTCATGGGCACTAAAAAAATCAGACAATCAGCTTGATGTTGCTAGGCAACAGGAAGCTCTGTTTTAACCGCCCGTGAACCACCCAAAAATATTGTAGTCCAGTAGGGTTGTGAAAGTACTTACTGACAGCAGTAGGAGGAGAGGGCCACATCAGTTCTTGGATACGACTTCTTTTACCACTACTATCCACATACAGAGCAAATGCTGAAACACATTATCACAAGTAAACATAAGCCATTGGGATAGGCTTCATTAACGCTGAAACCAAAATTTCATCATAGTGTATTATGTCATCTTATTAGGTATTCAGGCCTTATTTTTTCAAAGTTTTGCGTAACCGATCTTCCATTGCGCGAACGATCGTTCTCGTATATAAGCTACAATTATAAATATATAACCTAGTGTAAATACACTATTAGGAGCCCAGGTATACCGCGTAAGCAGTTAGAACTGGCACCAATCTTTGTTTACCGATTTTAATCAAAAGTTATTCACAAATAAAGTCTTCATAACCAGTAGACCAACCTGGGAATACTCAGCGGGTGGGTTTTAAAAGGAGGAAGGCTCGACTGTCATAATGCAGTGTTGTTGTTGTTGCATAGCATGTGGTGAGCGGCATGTTGTAAGCAGCGGTGCTGTTAATGAGTTATCCAAATTAATTCAGTAGGGTTTCAGTTATTGTGAACTGTCAACGCTTTCAACAAGTTAGCTGTGACATGGTGGCTGACTCCGGCTCTGGCTCCCCAGCCAATCAAAGGCGCCTTTATAGGCTATATGGTCTGGAGAGCCGGAGCCAGCCACCTTGTCACAGCTAACACAGCCTTAGGTTTTCTATTTTGCGCTATTTATCAGTCTCTGTTGCACTTAATTTAGCCTAAACAATTGGGTTTTTTCCTCTAAATTTACATTCCTTATTTTATCAAACAAACAGGACGAATAGGGAATTGGTTGTCGCGAACATATTTTAAAACATGTCTACTTCACAATCGCTATAATTTATGGCACCAAAATATCAGAAAAATTGTGTTTGAAGATTTTTTCTACGGCGTTTTTCGCTGTTTTAAATCTCAGCCGAGTCTGATGGCGTTGTTATGGCAGTACGCGATGCCAGGGGAGGCAACTTCTAATTTCTGATTGGTTGTGGAGGGTTTACTGCATACTGGGGGGGAATTTAGAAGAGCCAATCTTGAGGCCGCGGGAGAGCTCTTGTTCTGTCTTTTTCGGGTTAGAATGGTGTTTAAAACCTAGATATCGGTCACAGTTAGGTTTTTTAAGACCTCTTTCGTCATTTTGACACCTCGTCAAAAGCCTCGTCGCCTGCGGCGGCTCGGGTTTTGACTCGGTGTCAAAATGACGACATAGGTCTTAAAAAAACTAACTATGACCGATATCGAGGTTTTAAACCTCTAAATATACTTCATGACATTGCGTATTTAGTTGTTTGTGGAATCGTTGGATATGTTCAGGGTTATAGATATGCAAATGTAGTGAATATCAATTAACAACATTTTAACTGATGTAAATTGAATTAATGTCGATATAACAAATACAGAACAGTCTTGTGTTTTATTTATCAGAATGTTATTACCATAACACCAAAAACAATGTATTTTAGTAGAATCTATACAAATCACAAGTAAAGTTTCTTCTAAACTAAAAATACAGCTTGGGTTTATCAAAATTTGTTTATAACGATCTCAGTGAAAATTTGTATCTGCCCAACCTTAAACCATAACAAATTAACATAACATTGAGTATGACGTTAAACCCCAATCGAACAAACACACAATGAAATATTGCTTAGAAATAAATCCAGAGGATGAAAATCACTCAAGCTATCAATGTCACCTGCTTCTTAGTGCAAAATGTCTGATATTGGCATATACTAATTGACTATTATTCGATATTACGTTGATCAGTCTTTTAAATTAGGTCAACGTTTAGTGTTTACCTACGATTTGCTTACGTGTAAGCTGTTCAAGGATTTATACCTGTTTATGAGCAATAGGAATCTGTCTTCGACAATTGTAAACAGCGGTATACATATCAAACTCGATATATACAAATTAAGTCCTATTATTTTCATTATTATGATTATCTAAAAAGCAAAACATCTCGATTAAACGTTAGTCTGTTATGAAACAACACGTATCAAATCAGTTTAATACACCTACAATGTTTGTTACAGCCACATGTTGATCTTCCCTCTATAGATTTGCAAAAAGCAACTATTCTAACCCGAGATAAAACATAATATATATGAAAGTTAAATAGACCCTCACAAACGTTCTGTCAAAAAAAACAAAAAACATGTTACGCAATCAAAAACTTACACGACTTACCGCCATTTTGCTTTGCTATTCTTATGATGTTGGGCTGTTAGAAAAGGGTGTCAGGTTCGAAATCAATGGGTCTATTACGTTCACTCGACCCAGTTGGTAATTAAAATTGAATACACCACAATTGGTTTAAGACTAGTACATCCCGAATGAAAACTGTTTATGTGCTGTTCGCAGACAATCCATAGCCTGTCGACTTAATTCTCAGAAGTGAGCCAAAACCTATTGACGACGATAATAGTCATGTGTTCTTACACAAGGGAACGAATTGAGACACTTGATTACAAAATAGGCAAACAATCCGGCAAGAATGGACAATACATTATCCAATCAGGTCCGCTAAACACGCCACGTGGTCCTGTGTACATTGGCCAGCACACGGTGGTTCTGTCGTTCTTTTCTAATAACCAAGCCCGATACTGTACGTTACATTTAGGTTAACCAGATAGTAATAGGCTTGAGTGGACCATGTTATCTTTAAAATATATAGGTTGTTGAAACACGCCTTGAGTAGACGTCCATGAATTTTTGTGTTGATCGGCGTGGTGGGACGCATAGATAGAATGCCTTCAAACATACGTTGTTATCACTGAGACATACATTTTCTAAGATAAGTGTAGTTTTTAAAACGTAAATTTTTATTCGACAGACTGTTACTGGGCATCATCCGTTGGTTGATTGTGTTTTATCAGCTATCGCCCTGTGTCGCATGTGTTCACAGGATTTGCATAAGATTGCCGGTGTAACAAAATATCGTTGTAACGTTGCTGAGAAAAATTCCCAAATCGACAAGTTAAAGTTTTGTATGACACGGCAATCAATTGATAAAGACACACGAGATGTAAAACTAGAGCACTGACATTGACAGTTATCAATATGGGATTTTACCTATAGGAATATATATGTCAGGGAGTGATTGAATGCACCATTTGAGGGGTGGGTCCATATTTGCTTGAGTTGATAGATTGGTATTTGTACGGGAAAAATGAGCAAAGCAACGGACGGGCAAACGAGAGGGTGAATGAGAGAGAGAACAAACGAGAAAAGATTTAATTGATTAGGTAAAGGCTATAACAGAAGTTTATTTACCAGAGAAGGATGGGTTATATACGACTACCCAGACACGTGACTTTATTTACCATGCCTGAATAAATCTAATCGACTAACTAAATTAATATTGTTGTTAGTCCGATTACGCCTATGTGCACAATACAATAGTCCAATCTGATCTAAATCAGGATTTTCATTGCAGCCTTTTCTGACAGTCAAACATTTTGCAACGCCTACAAGAGCTTCCGGTGCTTTCAAATGCGTCAGTCTTCGTTAACATTTCAACTTTTTACCATTATTCTTTTTTTAACATTTCCAGACTATACAATTTGAAGATATCATTTTTGGCCTGTAAATTGTATATAAGTGGCTTAAATTTGACACTTTATTGTGATGTTTATATCGAACTTTTTCTTCGATGATGGCGTTCTTCTATACTACAAAATTAATTCTCATGTTGATTCGGAAAGAGAAGATTCTAAACAACGCAATTGGTGGAAACGATGAGTATTGGTGTCGTGTTTGTGTTTTCTGGAGTAATTTTCAGGCGTTGACGGAGATTTAAGGGAGTGGAAGGACATGAGCAAACGTCCGGTATAATTCTGAAATTTCCTCCCCAGTCTGCTGCACGTCATTGTGGACTCAATGACGACCACACCACTTATGACATCAGAGCCCTCAATCTATTTCCATTTTGTAAGGGACGAATATAGTTCAAAATATAACAAAAATGATGTTTTCTTTTTTACTATTGTCTAAAGATTACAGAATGGTTTCTAGGTGACATTTTGGTATTGACATGGATGATTGGATATCCGGTGTGATGACCGAAGTATTAACGTAATCTGATCAACTATGATGTATGCAGACTATCGATTGGTGTGTTATTCGGTTGTGTGGCTCTGAATTGCCCTTAGACGACCCCTCTCGGCTGTTATGGCCGGTATCTAAACATTACCTCAATCACGATATGACAAGCATCGGATTGAAGATTGAAGAAACTACAGAAGATTCTCGTTCATCGAAAACTTAGAAGGGGAGCATTAGACCAAACGTTACTTATACGGATTATGGAAAAAGTCATTGTGGTCCGTTGGATAACAGAGCCTTTGTCATTTCTTGTTGATGGATGTCTGATAATATGTATTATTTAGCTTCTGAAACGTTGTTTCGCTTTGAATCACTCCGCAGACGTTTTTTCGTTTCAATAAATTGACAAGAATATTAAGCACAAACATTTTCATCATAAATAACCTCGTACATAACTAACCCTAAGGTTGATGACGCTGACTAATTTTAACATGCGTTAGCACAAATCATTCAACAATTGCCCAGTGAGGAAAACATAATTATATAGTTTTGTCATTTGACGTTAAATCTTTATTAACAAACATGTATTTTAAGAGAATTATAAATATTGCGTTAGACCGACTTCGTGAACAAGATTGAATAAGTAATCCTCTCTCCCCTCCACCCCAAACGAATTCTTTAAAAGCCATGGCTGGCGTCTCGCACCAAAAGTGAATCACTTGCTGCTGGGAGTTAATACCAAAGTACTGATGGAGATTGCATATCTATAGCTCATTTTAATAGCAGGTATCAGCATTCCATCAGTTTATATCCCATAGGACTACAACAAGACAAACATATATATATCAGTCTCTTCTATTTAAGGGTAGACTTATCTGCAAAAGAATTCAAGCAAATTCCATTGACTGCGTTGTCCAGTGGTTTGTTAGTCATAACAGGAGTTCTTAATTTTGTTTGTTTGTTTGATTGGGGTTTAACGTCGCACTCAAGGGTATGTCACTAATATGACGACGGATTGTCCATTTAACACTGTTCCTTGCCTATTATGATGGAAAACCGAGAGGAAACCACGTTAAACCACCCCGGGATTGCCGGCGCCACAGTTCTTAGACCTGGGTTACAGTTAATATTATACCTAATCCTAAAACTAACCCTAAACCTAACCATCACCATACACCTGTATTGGCCACTAGCATTAATGTTATATCTTACTACGTGACGGACTGACCGAAATAGCAGCCTTAAACTAAAGTGATATAGTCATAGTACTGGGTGTGGACAGATAAAAAATACGTGTGTCCACACCTGGTTACACCTTGAAGAAAGTGTCTTCATGAATAATTAACCAATTAGTCATAGTTTTGTTCAGATTTACACCCATCCCGCTGGGTCCAAAAACTACTGCCAGCTATCATGTGATAATGACGTCAGACGGCCAAAGTATAAAAGGATAAATATTATTTATAGTCATTGACATGCAAAAGGCTGGCAATTATGCAAGGCTATTTTGAAATTCGTAAAATAAAAATCATCTACATATACACGCTTTCAAAATATAATTGCAATGTTTGACTGCCACCATTAATATTGTTTAAGCGGAGGTAACAGATACAACCGTCAGGGTGCCAATCGGTGTTTTGGTTGCGAATTAACCCATTCACGAGATTTATCTTTATATTATTCTCACTAGGCTATACCTAATACTAAATAAGTATATCACCGACCACAAGAGACGTATTGTTCATATCCTAAACAGGAAGAAGTTTCATGTAAAAAGGCAAGATAAGTTCAATTCGTGTTGCGGTTACCCCCCACCCCCCCCCCCCCCCACGCTTCCCCCTTCCCCCCTCCCCCAATTC
>JAVFBX010180670.1:0-14565 GCA_034783855.1 Mopalia kennerleyi
TGATAGGAGGTTTGCCCTTATACAAAAAGATATTGGCGGGGGTATGTGAGCTGTGCTCACTTCTGCTCTAGTTATATAAGCACATCACCAAACAGCCATATAGCAGCAGTACAGCGAGTTTGCCAGAGTAGTGTGCTGAATGCGAACTGATATTCAGGCATGATGGTGTATACAAATAGTGCTCCTTTGTCCCAAAAGCAGAGCAGCCAATCCATCTTCCTTGAGAGATCCACTATATCAAATAGCACCTTTCAATTGGTAAATGAAGCGGCGACTGTTCATGTCAGTTATTGTGTGAATTATAAGACCATTGGAGGATCAGTTTAAGATTATGCGCTTTGTTCAACCTGGGATTAATATATAGACATCCCAGGTTCAACTTACAGGATCTGCTAAAGTCAGCTGTAATAATTGTGTTCCGTATAGTCAGGTCACAGTAGTCCTATGCACTTCCCCGAACTTAAATTAAGTAATTAGTAAAGAACATACAACTCATTTTATTTCCGGTGGATGATTATATATATATATATATATAAAACCAACCACCGGAAATAAAAAAGATTTGTATGTTCTTTACTAAATACAATAACAACTCCAGAAGAGTTTAATAAGCTAACTAACAGATCTACGATATGACCAGTAAATACCATTGCCTGGTAAAACAGAATCAGGATCTTGAAACAAACAGGCTACCATAACAAATATTTTTCGTTTATATTTTACTCAAAGGACGTACAAAATAACAAAATGTTAATAAGAAGTATAAAGCTCGATTGTTCGCCCATTTGATTCAACGCCCGGCGTTAGGTATTACCGAAGGAATTTCCTTGTCCGCCAAAGAATAACACTGAATAACACACTGAGCGTAAACGGTAAACAAACTTATTTTCATTAGTTGACGTTTACCAGTTTCTTAACCCTTACAAATTGTAAAACGAGTAAGGTAATGTTTATCAGCCATGTTCGTCGGCCCTATTTTGAGAAAAATATTATTGATTCTAACTGGACACTTCTGGTTTGCCCCTTGATCTATCCTCCAAACTGTCTCCACAACAGGGATCATACATCGTTAAACTGACCCTGAGAGACCCATGATATTAGACGTTAGTCTTTGTTCAGTTAAGATTATTTCTGACACAGAAGGGGTTCTCTCAATAATTCAGTTAATGGTAACGAGAACATCGAACTGATCAAGGTTCTGGTCCCGTTGGCCGTTAAGGGAAAATAATGGATGTTTCATTAGCTAAAACGGGCGTTGTTTAAGCTGTTATTTCACACCGTGTATTGGCGTCTTCACAAATATATTTGCGTACGCATGGCACTAATGATTCATTCTCAATTAGAACCAATTTCGGAGTGGTCATAAGGATTATTGTCAGATATCTGTTAAATAATACCATCAGAATTACAAAGTGACGGGTGTTTCCATGTATGCCCAACAATAATGCAAACAAATCCGTTCCGTTTGTAGAACGTTAGACTACAATAATCTCATACAACTTAAAATTTGTACTATTCTTAAGTCCTATAACAGTGGGGGAATTTGTGAGATTTGCATTACTGTTTTAGGTTAAATTGTTTTGCGACTACTCAATAACACCGTCATATTATTTGTCTGTGGTAAATCGTACAATTATTGCGTTTATCTCATACCAGGCTTGTTGTATCAGTTTTAATCTCTATCTTTGTAAAAGCTGAATTAACAGTTTTAACTTCACAATTTGGAGTTTCTTTCCATTTTCTCTTCGTTAGATAGGCAGACAACATAAAAACAAACAAATCATTAAGTTAATTTAAAAATAAGAATGATTTAGCTTGAGGCTGTTTTCGATAAAATGAAAAACATTACTTTCAGTCTATCCTGACACCGTACTCCAAATGGTTTTGAAAAAATTTTCCATGACATGTATTCCCGAAGTGACTTCGTCCGGAAGACCACTTTCAATTTAATGGCCTCTGCGCTATGTATAATCGGATATTATTCAAACTTGATGGGAAAATATTAACTGTTAATGTGAACTTTGACAGGTAAAATCGTAAAGGCGTTTAATGTAAAGTAGACCATTTATATGAGCCGTCAGAGTGAGGAAACCATTCACACACTTTAGACGATCGATATACAGCATGGAATGTGCGGAACAACAGAGGCCGTTTGTGTCAGACATTAAGGGCTAAACCGTACACATTTCTTCTGAAAACAGCTTTTATTAGTAAAATGCATTATGTTATTTCAAGGATCCATATTTAGACTATACAATCACTAAGTTCAACAGTGTTTCTGGTCCGCGTATATTCTATTTTTACTTTGCAATTAACTCTAATGTTTTTTCACACCAAGTCAAACACATGGTTGATGGGGATTATTGTCACCTACTCTGACCGATACGGCGCATTTGAAATTTAAAAAAAGCATCATATATACCAGTAGTTTCTTTTCGATTCAAAATTGGTCATTGTGACAGATAGCATGTTTGCGAATCAGACAATTATGCCCGTTTAATCATTGATGGGCACACAATGTAACTTTTACAACTACATATAGTTGGAACTAATAAATCAAACATGCAGATGGATTATGTAACAAAGCTAAAGGAAACACTTTTTACAAATGTTTTTTGTTGATAATCTCTTCCGAATAAACATATTAAGGTATGTTATTACGTTTTATTACTAAACATGTTATATTACTTTTTTAAGTAACGGGTCTACGATTTGGGCTGTTAGAGATTTGTTGTGGCTTAAGGTATGGCCCTTTAAGAAAAAGTTATAAACGAAACGTCATGTCTCGGGTCACCGGATGAATATTTTTTCACAAGCAGCATTGTTTTTTTTACCATCCTGTGTATAGTTTTACAGCTTGTTAACGCTTTCGTATTTTACAACACAATTCCAACGCTCAAAAGTACAGATCTGAGCAGAATTGCCTTCTTTCTTACTGAGTTGACGTAAACATATACCAAATTCTGACGACACAGACTGTTAATCTATTTTTCACAATCAGCTCACCCAAGACAAAGGACTCGAGGTCACGCGGTCCATCTGCAGGTTCACACGTCTTGGTATAGCCTACTCCTAAATCCACAAGTCATTGTTCGCTGCAACAGGCAATGGTACAATGTTATTTTCCATACATCGTTCGTTAAGTCGGTTCTAGAGTTGTGGGTTCATGGACCGAATTTGAAAACGACAATAATAACACATTATCTCCTTTGTGCGCCGTGCGTGTGCAAATTGACCACGCAACAGTTTATTTCGTTTCTTCTTCACTCAGGGCTCGGCGTGGTACGCTATGAGAATGTTATTCCTCTGATTGTATGTGCGTTCAGAGAGTCATGCGGGACAGTTGTCAATATTATAATTGATTATAAATATTATACGGGTTGATGAAGATGGTATTCAGCTTGTGAGTAAAGTCTAGCTAAAGCAAATATGGCTGTGTGTGTTTGAAGCATAATAATTGTTTCCTACTTTAAAAAGCACCTATGAATCTCAGAATGTGTTTGTTTGAAAACTGGATGTGACTAAAATTAGGAAAACTCAGTTTGTATATTTACAAGATATTCCCTCAGTGTTGCTGACCGCGTAATTTTGTCACATTCCAAGAAATTAAACTTCATTTGTTTATTTAGGTTTTTCTATTTTGGGTACATTTCATTTTAGATCGTTCACCTTTTTGTTGCACCAATGTTATTCTGTGTGGGCTAGGTTAACACGGACAACACCATACTCTGGTGAGAAGAGGAATCGTGTAGTCCAGAGAGCCGAATACACAACACAAAGCGAGAAAATGGATTATACTTTGAATTTAACATATTTTTGTATCAGCAATGCATTGATTTCTGTTTAACGCAGTGTTCGGAAATATTTCATTCGAGTGAGGATAGTGAACTACAGCACGCCACACTGCTCTCGCGGTGATGGATACAAACAATAGGACTATGCTGGCAAAATACACCCTTTCATTATTATTTCAAATCCGTGTAATTTAATTTAATGAACCTTATTGCTCGGAAACCATACGCGATTCAGGATAACAAACAAAACCCCTCTTGCCTCTTCTAAATGTCTGTTTAATTCTGTCGGTGAATTTTGTTAACTGTAAACTGCATCTGAATTCTACCATTAAAACCATCCTAATTTGTTCGAATAGTTTACCATTTGAGAAAATGTTTCGTAGCACTAAAAAATGGAATACATTTCGTACATTACATATAGTTCATTAAACTTCCCGCTGCAGTATCTTACAACAATTTATTGGATAATCTCCACTAAACAAACAATATGTGTGTTTTATTTTTGTTCTTTGGTTGTGTTTAAGTGTCGTCTATCGAGCACTTTAACACCTAAGCATTGTTATATAAGCACATCACCAATCAGCCAATCTGACGACAAAGATTGTTTATCGATTTTTCAAAATCATCTCACCAAAGACAAAGGACTCGAGGCTACGCCGTCCATCTGCAGTTTCACACGTCACATGTTTTTGTTCTGTTGTAGTTAAAGGCTCATCACAATGAGAGAAAAAAAATATATGAAAAAGTATTATACTCGGTATGCCCACTTTCATTCAACGGTCGGCGTTATTACTGCCTAATTCTTCTTGTCCACCAAAGTTACTGCTGAATTGTGCAATAACAAGCAAAAGTTGTATTGCCTGGGATTAATTAAAAAATTAATACATTTTATTATCAAAGATGTTTTAGACGAAGTAAGGCTTAGTCCGTTATATCTGACCTCAAACGACTGTGTTGTTCAACACGATCCATGCCGTCTATCGATCGTCCAAAATCTGAGATTAGTTCCTACAATCTGACGGCTCATATAAATGGTCTACTTTACATTAAACGCCTTCACGAGTTTAGCTGTCAAAGTCCACATTAACAGATAATATTTTCCCATCAAGTTTGAATAATATCCGATTATACCTAGCGCAGAGCCCATTAAATTGAGAGCGGTCTTCCGGACTAAGTTGCTCCGGGAATGCATGAAATGGAAAATCCATTTTTTTCAAAAGCTTTTTGGAGTACGGTATCAGGATAGACATAAAGCAATAATTTTCATTTCGCCGAAAACGGCTCAAACTAAATGATTTTTATTTTCAGATAAACTCAATACTTTTTTTCAGTTGTCTGGCTATTTTACGAAGAAAAAATGGCAAGAAATTCAAAGTAGTGAAATGATAACTGTTAAATCTGCTTTCGCAAAGCTAGAATTTGAAGCTGATACAACAAGCCAGATATAAAATAAACATAAGAAATGAATCCCCAACAAATAAAAGGTCCTAGTTCCATAACGGTCTGTGCTAACTCTCATGCTCGTGTTGGCCGATAGGTAAATTCCCTGTGAAATTACACGGCTGTTAAAATACTGTCGTGAATGGCCACTGTCCTCAACGAATGTTCACGTCACAGAGTAGCTAAACAGTCCGCAAAATGTAGCATTAGACGCTAATCAATCAGATAATCGTTTCTCAGATGATATCCTTTCCATACATGTTGATAAATACATAAACACATGCACTGTCTCGCCTTGACTACGTTTCATTTATACACGTTCGCCATATTGTTCGAAGTCACCCATCTTTCCCATTGAGCCATTTTTTTAACCGAATTGATTACTTTGATTTTTTCAATCATGAGGCGGTAGTGCAGTGGCTCGGTTGGTTCCCTGTTGGGCTGCTTAACCCCCTTCTATGTACCGGACTTGAGGACGTCTTTTAACCGATAGTATACAAGAGAAGCTGTCCCGTTATCACGTAAGAGTCTGTACTAGGTTTCCACTCGGTATTCCAGCATACACCGGAAAAGCAAAATTGTCATTTTAATAAAATAACACAAACGAAACAAACAGCAATAACATCCTGCCTACTGTATGGAGTAACGGTTCCGGTGTCACCTCTTAACCAATTCCTTCCCAAATGATCTGTTGTGTAGACGTCTATACGCGCGTTTAAGTACACCCTTAGAAAAATATGGCTCTAATGAAACCCTTGACGTTTCTTCAGCAATGGCTTTAGTGGTACCCTTAATGATTTTAAACGGAACCCTCACAGCAACAGATATTTCTCCCTTTCTTTTGATACCAAAAATACCGATTTTGTCGTTTTCCTCTCTTCTAAAGAACCCTCAAAGCACCATTATTTCTAAGAGTGTATAGTTTATTGTCTTCACACCGAAGCTAATTTGGGCAATTTGGTTTGGGATATTTAAGGCGTCTGGACATGCAATATGTATTGGAATAGCTTATGTAAGAAACGCGCTGGTCTACAGTCTTACATCCGATCCCCAGGCCTGAGTGGACGAGCACCATCAATCAAACAACATCTCGCATCTCTAGAGTCTAAGTGCTATTCATAAACCGTCGTCTATCGCATATTATTTCTTCCAATGAAAGCGTGTTCTTCCTTACAACCGGTTAAAAGCTTTGTTTGGTCAAAATAACAATAAATAGTCTGCATACTGGCAGAGGGTATGTGATATGTCGAAAACCGTCAAAGACAGGAAAAGAATGTTTACTTATCTCTATATACTAGTATCGGATATTTACTTCGTACAAAAAATGTATTACATTGATATAACTGCAGTACAGGGAGAATATTTTCTCATTCTCACGGACAAATACCATATAAGGTATTTTCCATTTTTCTTTTATATGTTCATTGAAAATAAAATATTTTGTATAAAGACACATCCTGGTCGTATTATGTTCCACCATGGAACGACTTGCCAATCTGTCTCCGGGAAGCTGCGTCTATGTTTTGCTTTATATTTACTTACACAAAACTTGATTTTGGTTCGGCAGACATAATAAAGTGTTAGCTTTTGGTTCAATTGTTTCTTGGTATTTGATTTTTATTATTAATAAAACAGCGTTAGGGGTTTGAATACAGCATTCTAATTTGGACATCGACTGAAGTATTGACGACAACTCGTACATTTTCCCATCTGTAGTCAGAGAGGAAACGCTGACAAGTTGAAATCCATTTGCGTGATAACTATAAAAAGAAATCACTGATGGTAATTAGTTTGGTTCTGATTATAATAATAACAACTTGCATTCAGCTGATCCAGAGTTCTGACTGTAAACAATACACCTGTTGCCCTCCTAGACCTTTGAAACTAAAATGTGTTCAGAAAATACTTGTATTGCGAGTTGTTGTTAGTAGTCAGAATATCAAAGGGTAATATTGTTTTGTGGTCGATCGACAGTGTAAGTTCAGAATCCGCAAAGGCTTGAGGCACGAGAAGATAATTCATCCCGAGACAAAGACAACACTTGTTGACCATAATTAACAGCAGGATATAGTTATAGAGGATCGCTACCGTTTCCTCAGTAGAATACAAGCTGTTTGCTGAGGAATAGATCACGATATTTCAATTATTCACCTTTGCAATGCCATCGTGATCATATTAGGTGAAAATCGTATTTAAACGTGGAACACGTCAGTGGAACGTGGTGCCAACGCAGAGAAGCTAGATGTTTGTAGAATATTTAAAAATCGTGCTGAACTTAATTGTGGATAATTGGTGGTCCATCACACCAGCATAGTCTGAGATTCTTACCTTATTCTTGTCTGGACTTTCGTTGAATAGCAGCTAAGTAATGCAAACATGGCAGGGCAAACTTGTTATTGAAGTTCCGATTATCTAATCAAGACGTGTCTGTAAAAACTGGTCGTTGGCCAAACGCCAAAAGGGCTCTGTGTATTTTTCAACTACTACTATGCAAAAACTAATTGAAGGATAGTACAGCTAATTGATGCCATGCCAAAACGAAGATAATTACGGAATGTTTGGGATTAGCTTACAGCATTAACGGGTTTTTCCTGAGACATTATCAAGTCTAGTTTACTAACTACAGTCTGGTCCCCTAAGTTCAGGTGTCGTGGTGAACGCGGGTCCATTAATTTGCGTAGCGGGTTTCAGTGACTTCGTGTTTCTTCTTACTGCTCAGTGAAATTTAATTGAAATAAACAAAGCGATTGATGGACAGGGGTGTACATGATATACAATGTTAATAGAATTAGATGAAACCCTGTTCACTTCATCTTCATTGATATCGAGTTTTGTCATCATCTTTGTCGACCATATTAAACCAATGAGAGGATCTATGGCGTATATTTTAAACATAAACTAGCTAATCAACTGGCTCCACGAAATGGTAGGAATTTGTTGAAGTTGATAGATAGGTGTTTTTTGAGTCTGAATTGTGTCCATACTGGAGTTGATGCACTACAGTCTTGGCAATAGATTGCTGGGGACGGTCTCTGAGGTCTATATACGTCCAATACCTTTCACACATCTTCAAAAGAAAACATGTTAAATTCTACCTATAGGAATATGATGTACCATAAGTTCAAAGCAGTACTCCTCAGGAACCACAATAATATACACGGCAATACCCACGTCATGATGGGTGCGTCCAGTGACGCTGAGAATTAGGTCGCGAGACAAAAGCTGTCGTCTATCGAGAATTTTAGGACGTTCGGCATTGTGCCAACTCATGCTGTATGTATTACGCAAACTCGCAGGGGTAATATAATCTGGAACATTTGTCTTTGACTGTTGTTGAAATATAAGTATCAATTTTTTGTGTTGTTTGTCTGAGCAGATTTTCTTTTTCTTTTATCTCGCATGGAACGAAGTTACATCTGCAAATAAAAAGGATTTAGTTTGAGATATTTTCCATAAAACATTTAAGTCTACCCTGACGCCGCTTTTGTTCTTTCTCGTATGTAACATAGTTACATCTAAAAAAAAACTAATTGAGTTTGAGCTGTATTCCATAAAACATAACTTTCAGTCTACCCTGACACCGCACTCCAAAAGCTTTTGTAAAAAAAAAATCGATTCTCCATTACATGTAATCCCGAGGCGACTTAGTCCGGAAGACCGATTTCAATTTAACGGGCTCTGCGCCAGGTATAATCGGATATTATTCAAACTTGATGGGAAAATATGACCTGTTAATGTAGTCTTTGACAGCTAAAATCGTGAAGGCGTTAAATGTAAAGTAGGCCATTTATATTAGCCGTCAGAGTGAAGGAACTATTTACACGTTGTGGATGATCGATATACGGCATGGACTGTGTAGTACAACTCATCCGTTTGTATCACAGGGCTTAGTATTATTTCGTTGTAAAAAATCTTTTGTTTATCAAATATATGATGGAATTTCAGCCGTCCATATTTGTTAAATTATCACTAGACGATACAACCATTAAGCTCAACAGTGTATATAACCCAAGTATACTCAATTGTTATCTTGCAATTTATTCTGATGTCCATTTCTAGTGAAATTACACAAATGTTTAAGTACTCCGGTTAATGAGTATATATTATATAAAAAGGTTACATGTAAATATATATCTGTTTTATCAAGCAACTCAATACTCCGCTTGGTAAGGGTTGTTAATACTCCGCTTGGAAGGGTTGTTAATTCCCGTACAGAGTGAATATTATCTGGATCTTGTTTTCTTCTCACGGACAAATACCATATAAGGTGTTTTCCATTTTTATTTTATATGTTCATTGAAAATAAAATATTTTGTACAAAGACACATTTCTGGTCGTATTATGTTGCATCATGGATCGACATGTCAATCTCAACAGAATTTGATTTTGGTTCGGCAGCCATAATACAGTGTTGGCTATTTGAATTTATTACTAAACAAAGAAGACCCATATCAAATGGTACTGTAAATGGGAACAAAATTTAATGTTAGGGGTTTGAAAACATCATTCTTATTTGGACATCGACAGAGGTATTGACGACAACTCATGCATTCTCCATATGTAGTCCGGGATAAACGCTAACAAGCTGAATGTCATATGTGTGATAACCATAAAAAAATGCCTGATGGTATTTGGTTTTGAACTGATTATAATAATATTAACTTGAATGCAGATGAGCCCAGCACTGAGTTGGAACTGTAGACACTACACCTGTTGCCCTCCATAGCTTTAGAACTAAAATGTGTTCAGAAAATACTTGTATATTGCGAGTTGTTAGTAGTGAGAATATCAAGGGGCAATATTGGTTTGTGGTCGACAGTGGAAGTTCAGAATCAACAAAGGCGAGGAGAAGATAATTCATTCCATAACAAAGAAAACACTTAGAGCACTTGACCATAGTTTTCAGCAGGATATAGTTATAGCGCATCGCTTCCATGTCCTCTGTAGAATACAAGCTATTTGCTGCGGGATATATCACGATCTTTCAATTATTCACCTTTGCAATGGCGTCGTGATCATATTAGTTGACACTCGTGTTTGAATGTGGAACGCGTCAGTGAAACGTGGTGCCATCGTGGAAAAGCTAGATGTTTGTACAATATTTAAAAAATCGTGCTTAACTCAATTGTGGATAATTCGTGGTCCGCAGTCTGAGGTTCTTTTCTAATTCTTGTCTGGACAATTCAGTAAAGACAATATGATCTTAACAAAAATAAACAGTAGAATATTTAATGATTCCTTTAAAGGTTCTTCAGCCATGACCCTGGTGGAACCCTCACAGCTTTTGTTCGAAGTATTTTTCCCTTTCTTTTTATAGCAAAGAACTGTTTTGTCGTAATGGCTCCATATAGAACAAAACTGGTTCATATAGAACCATCTTCTTTGCTAAACAAACATCAAAGAACCATTATTTCTAAGAGTGTACACAGTCCGTTGTCTGGACTCTTTCGTTGAATATCAACTATGCAATACACACATGGCGGACCAAATGGTTATTGAAATTCCGACTACCTAATCAAAACGTGGCTGTAGAAACTGGTCTGTGGCCAAATGACCCAAGAGCTCTGTATAAAGACACATCTGTACGCTATGTAAAAACTAATTGACGCAACGCCAAAACGAAGAGAATTACGGAATGTTCGGGATTAGCTTGCAGCAATAACGGGTTTTTCCCGACACTTTGTCAAGTCTACTTTACTAACAACAGTCTGGTCTCTGAATTGGTGTCGTGAATTAGACGGGTCCATTTATTTTCGTAGCGGGTTCAATGACTTCATGTTGGTTCTTACGGCCCAGTAAAATTTAATTAAAATAAATGAAAAACGGCGTGGACAAGGGTATAGACGGTATAAAAATATTCATAGAATTAGGCGAAGGCCTGTTGATTTTACCTTCATTGATATCAAGATGTGTCATTAGCTTCGTCGACATTATTAAACAAATTAGACGCTCCATGTCATATATCTACAGCATTAACTCGCTAGTCAACTAGCACCAAGAAATGATAGGAATAGATAGGGGTTATTTGAGACTAAAGTGCGTCCATACTGGAGTTGATGTACTAATACAGACTTGGCAATTGTCAGCTGAAAACGATGTTATCAACAGATATAACTGTCTCTGGGGTCTCTATACGTTCAATTGCTTTCACCGGATATTACCTCTTGTCATCGGATAATATGAGCCGGATGTAGAGCCGTGAACCAGTCGCTGTCATATTCAGCAATAAAGATTACACAAGGCAAGGCACCCAGTAAATTTACTTTTATAAATGTCTTTTTAACAAATACGCATACTTTTCATTCGAACATTGAATATCTTCAACACGTCTTCAAAAGAAATCATTTTAAATTCTACCTATATGAATATAATGTACGATAAGCTCAAAGAACAGATAAAAAAATATTATACATAAGCCGTACAAGATATTGTCTTCAGCTTCATGTTGCCCTGATGCTCTCAGATTTAAGCGACAACAGAAAGCCGATCTTTTTGTCATGGGTTTGTCTTTTGTCTTATGATTGTCCTGTGTGTGTATTTTTGTTTATTTTTACCGCTGGCTTTTCTTCACCCGATGGACTGGCACGTGGTCATGTGTGTTAACTAACATAAAGTACTGCGTTAAACACAAATCAAACAAATCAAGAGAAGGGTATAGATTCTGTGACGTTTGTCTTTGACTGTTCGTCAAATATACGCATCAATTGTGAACCGTCTTTTGTTTTGTTTGTCTGAGCAGATTTTCGTTTGCTTTTATCTCGTATGTAACAGGCCGCAGCCGTGGCTTAGTGGTAGCCTGTGCGCTTCCTAATCCTACTCCAATTTACCGTTCACGGGATCAAGTCCGTCAGGTATATGAGTGACACACACGATGTGGCTCCAGCAACCCTGAGGGTGGTTCTTACGAGGTTTCCTGTCGGTTGTCCACCGTAATAAGGCAAGGGACATTGTGAAGCGGACAATCCGTCGTCATATAAGTGAAATACCCTTGAGTACGACGTCTAACCCCAATCAAACAAAAAAACGTATGTAACATAAGTACATCTAAAAATAACAATGAATTAGTTTGAGCTGTTTCCACAAAACATTACTTTAAGTCTACCCTGACACCGCACTCCAAAAGTGTTTTTTTTAATCCTTGCTCCATTATATGTATTCCTGAAGCGACTTAGTCCAGAAGACCGCTTTGAATTTAACGGGCTCTGCGCTAGGTATAATCGGATATTATTCCAACTTGATGGGAAAATATTGACTGTTAATGTGGACTTTGACAGCTAAAATCGTGAAGGCGATTAATGTAAAGTAGACCATTTATATGAGCCGTCAGAGTGAGGAAACTATTCACACACTTTCGAAGATCGATATACTGCATGGAATGCGTGGAACAAATCAGCCGCTTGGGTCATTGGGCTTAGCATTATTTCGTCTTAAAACATCTTTTGGTAGTAAAATATACGGTGGAATTTCAACGATCCATATTTGTTAAATTATCCCCAGACGATACAATCATTAAGCCCAACAATGTTTATAACCCACGTGTATTCTATTTTTACCTTGTAACTTTTTCTGATGTCCATTCCGTGAAATTACACAAATGTTTAAGTAGTCCTGTGAATGAGTAGGTAAACCGTCCGCAAGCTATGGCTTTAGACGCTTATCAACCAGATATGGTTTTGCATACATATCGATGAATAGAGAACACTATCTCCCCTTAAGTACGTTTAATTTAAGATCGTTCACCATTTATTAACACTATGTCCCATCTTTACCATTAAGCCGTTTTTGAACCGCAGGTAAATACTTTGTTTTCCAACTTCACAATCAAACATCAAGCTGTAGTGCAGTGGCTCGGTGGATTGCCCATTGGACTGCTTAACCCACTTCTATGTACTAGACTTGAGGACGTCTATTAACCGGAAATATAAAAGATAAGCTTTCCCGTTATCGCGTAGGCGTGTTTACAAGGTTTTTCTACTCAGCTTTGCAGTATACACCGGCAAAGCAAAATCACGATTTTAATGAATTAACACGGAGTATACGAAACAAACGAATCAAAGAGCGATATGATGCTGCCCACTGTATGGAGTAAGGGTTCCTGGATCACCTCTTTAACAATTCCTAAACACATGAGCTGTTGTATAGATGTCTATACACGCGTTCAAATAGGCTACGTCTTCCCATCCAAGCTAATTTGGGCAAGGCTGTTTGGGGTATTAAGGGAGTCTGGACATGCAATATGTATGGTTTGGTTGTGGAATAGCTTATGTAAGAAACGCGGCGGTCCACAGACTTACATCCGATTTCCACGTCTGAGTGGACGAGATCCTGCTGGTCCATACAGTTTACTGTATGTGAGGGCAACATCAATCAAACAGCAGCTCGAGAAGCATGTTTTAATGTGAAGCAGGTCAGCGGAACGTGGTGCCACCCTGGAGAAACTCGATTTTTGTTGAATATTTAAATAGTTCTCAACTTAATTGTGGATAAATAGTTGTCCATCACACCGGCATAGTCTGGGGATTCGTTATGATGTCTTGGCGAGGTTGTGGTGTGTTAGGCAAGCGGTTTAGCGAAGAATGCGTCTAATCATAGACCCTGGTGCTCTTGCTTATAGGACGTCACTTTATCGATGAATTGCGCTTTATCATGGAAATGTTAGCGTTCAATCACGGAACGTCGTCTACTCACGAAACTGAAAGGAGTAGAAAACAACTCGCGCTTATATTACTTATACTAAACTTTGTAAGCCAAACGTATCGATACCTTTTATTCAACTGAAATGTTTGCCTTGGGGTCTATTTGAGTCTATAGGACATGAGGAGAACATTAAATCACGGTCAAACAATGTTAAGTCTCTTTAGTCTCACATACATTTAGAAAATGAATATAACCAGGTGCTGATGTATTTATCGATATTGTATGCTCTTTTGGGAGTAGATTCTTAAATCGTCTTGAGGCTTTTAAACAATTACAAGTGTGATATTGATTATATCAAGGTGTCTTATTCGAAATTCGAATAACTGTTAATTTCAGTTGAATGTTTTGTCAGTTTAGTTTTTCACTGAGTTATTACAGTCACATAGAGTGGGCCTGGACAGTAATGGGGTTATCACCAGACACAGGTCCCAAAGACCTGTGCTTGTAGACATATATTCAGATGTAGTTATACTGATGAATGTAGTGAGTGTGTTTTACACTGGAATATTTTTCAATCTGAAGTAATGGGTTTCTGTAAACAGTACGTGCAAGATACAACATTTTGTTGTGTAAAGATCTTTACAGAATTGCATTAAAATTCAGTTAAATTTCCCGAACTATCTCGTTGAAGCAG
>JAVFBX010180681.1:0-14564 GCA_034783855.1 Mopalia kennerleyi
CCTTTAGAGTGGAATTTATATATGTGTGATTCCAACAAACCAACCATATGGTCTGGGCATCCCTTTAGAGTGGAATTCATATAAATGTGTGATTCCAACAAACCAACCATATGGTCTGGGCATCACTTTAGAGTGGAATTTATATATGTGTGATTCCAACAAACCAGCCATATGGTCTGGGCATCCCTTTAGAGTGGAATTTATATATGTGTGATTCCAATAAACCAACAATATGGCCTGGGCATCCCTTAAGAGTGGAATTCATATAAATGTGTGATTCCAACAAACCAAAGATATGGTTTATCTCTATTTTACGTAATGACATGTGTAACTGTAATGTACAATGATTATATTTTACCACTCTTCCGGACATTGCCTACGTATGAAGACATAGTCACTATCACGTTGGAAGGAAAAGCTTTGGGATACTGAGCGAATTATAACCTGAATAAGTCTGTTTCTCCGCTTAAAGGACTCTATACATAGTGAGGGGTCACATTTTGACTTTGTTTTTTTTTTAACTTTTCTGAAATCCTTTTTTTTTTCATAATCTTGATAATGCAAATAGTTTGACATAAAAATGAAGTATTTTTTAAGTTATAAATTGTACAATGATCTCTAAACGATTCCGTGTTTTGGCTGGAGGAAGTGATTAATGTGATTATTACACCTGAACGGACTAGCTGGTGGCTATTACCACAAGCCAATTAGCACAAGGTCAACAGATCAATGGCGTGACTGTTGAGGATGTGTATTATAACTGAACAGTAGACGTGGAGGACGAAGTTTGTGTATTCAGTCCGAGTGTTAAAACACACATATATGCAAACTACAGTAATAGTCCCATTAATAGTCATTAGTAAAGGTGTGAACTAAATCAATGATGTCGACGTCACTCGATTTCAGAGGAACAACTTCCATTTAGATACATTTTTTTTTTACAAATTATGCATTCAAACAATGAATTCAATAGAGAAAACGTTATTTGAGAATAATCTTAAAACAATCGTCAGTTCATTCATTTACACATGTTTATGCTGTTTTTCTCCGCTTTGCTTTTTCTTGATTTTAAAGATTTAAATCGTTAATTTCTCGTACAAATATTTGCGGTAAGTCTTAAAGCACACAATCTTTACGTCATAATCTAAAGTCTGGTCACACAATTTTTATATTGATTTTCCTTCTGAAGATATTAAGTAGTGTTTTTGCAAGAGAGGATAAACATTTTTAAAATACCAATTATGCAAAAACTAACTTTAAGTAAAAAATATCCTATGATTGTATTTTAGTTGAAATATTTGTCTACAAAGACATGCTATTTTGAAAAAGACATCTACAACCATCTGAGAAAAATAAGAGTTTCAAAGGCCCATTTAAAAAAAAATGATGTTTGTGATTAACGTTTTTTTCTCTAAGGGATAGAGACGTGAGGAATGTGACAGGGTTACAAGCATTGTAGTCTCAAACATCATTTTAACAATAGGCAGGAACATTCCTACACTCCAAGAAAGGATGGTTCTTTGGGGGTTTTTTAGTAAAGAGGTAACCATTTCGACCAAAATCGGTGCTGTGAAGGCTACAAATAGAACCATAAAATATGTCATCATGATCAGGACTGAAAGACCTTAAAGCGTTCTATTGGATCTGTATTTTGAAGTTAGTGATTTATTTTAAGCTATCTGGACAGATCGCCGTCCAGAAGGTTCTTTTATTACCCATGCTGCCTTTACTGTGTACTGAAGGATTATTACTTTCGTAGGGAGTAACACGAAGTGTATTGTACGCTTGTGTTACAATTATCAGGCTTACCCTGTCATACCAATTATATTGGCAGCAAGATAATTTCAAGATCAAAAATAAAAACCCACCCCCTGAAACGACATATATTTAAGTGTCCTGGAAAATCTCAGTAAATAATATTTTTCTCTGTTGGTATAAGATTAGACAAAGTTTTGACGTGCACTGTGTGCTGAGATTGAATCAAAGGCTAGTTTAGTTTCTAGCCCTTGCGAGTAATGAAATGACGTGATATTGCCAGCTAATTAGTATTGATTGGAAACCGACTCCAGTTGACAAGCTAACGAGATCCCATAATTACAAAACCAGTTTGTTTATTCTCATTAACTTTCCATTTACCTGGGTAGCTATAGACCGGCCCTTATTATTTCCGTTTGAGGCTTTCCTGGAATGCCTAAGGACTGTAGGATAAAGGCTTTATTTTTGCACAAACTGGTCAATTTAGCCACACATTGTAATCTTTAAGACCTTTCCAAAATATGCCGTGAAGTGAATATAATGTGCAAATATTCTGCGACCTTCCCAAATCGCCGCTGATAGGTAAGAATAAGAGTTTTAACAACGTTGCATATGGCTGAAACAAGCCTGTGGGAACGACGTTTGTTTTGACCAATGCCAGCTTGAAACCGATGTGTCGATTGCTGTTTCGACGCCGAAGGAAAGAATCTTGTTTTATGGTGGTATATTTATCATGAGAAGAGACATAATTGAGACTGCTCAGACATAATTCAGATGACTGAGATACAATTCAAAAAGCCATAATACAGACTACTGAGACAAAATTCAGGTTCATGAAACATATTTAATAATGTTGAGACAAAAATCAGACATCTGAGACATAATTCAGACAGCTCAGACCTTTTTCATACTCCTGAAACATAATTCATACTCCTGATACATAATTCATACTTCTGAGACATAATTCATACTACTGAGACATAATTCAGACTACTGAGACATAAATCAGACGCAATAAACATACTTTAGTCGGGTATGGAAAAATCCATACGACAGGGATATAATTTAGACTGCTGAGACATAATTCAGAATGCAGAGACATAATTCTGACATTTGAAACATTAATCAGACTTTTCATGAGACATAATTCAGCCTGTTCAGACATACTTCGCTGAACGGCACTTAGTCTGGTAATTTTCAAAATCACGACCCAGCCTCAGGTGAGTGCTTGTGAAAATCCACAGACGAGAGTGGTTCATATTTTGTCTTTCAGAAAGGCTATACATGGATAATTGATGTCTCATACTAATTACATTTTATAATATTAACTTTATTTTGCTAGATTTGCACACAGTTGTGCGTATTTATGGGTCCACAAGCCATATGACTTGTTATAAAGTTGTGTACAAGTAAATAAACAACGCGATGCTATTGCGCCGATAGACAGTACTACTGAACGACAGCTGGGGAGCAACGTGATTTATGCCTAAGAATTTATAAAAAAAACAGTCCTCGGTTTCATTTTGCTCTTGACTTTGTTTTAACAAACTATACAGTCTCTGTATTCACATGACCAAGAGATTAAATTAAATCCGTCAAAATTTAAATATACTTGTAGCCGTAGGCCTTCTTCGTCTGGTTATGCTGTATTGGGAGAACATAAGCACTATCTGGATTGAGGACCATAGAATGACAATGCTTCCAGGAACCCAGTGACAGCCATTCCATGATTAACACCAATAATTTATATATTCCGTATAATAAATTATTAGACAGCGTTTTAAATGTAAGTTTGAATGAAAGTAACGCGGGCTCCCTAATTTAGTGTGGTGATTTTAATGCTCATGATACTGTTAAAGTTTGAGGCAGTTTGTCTTCATATTTTAATGGTAAACATATGTGGGATTTTGCTCAAGATAATGATTTGATCATTTTAAGTGATGGGATTGGAACTCGTATCGATATCAGTAGGCCTACTGGTAATTAATCAGCCATCGACCTTACCTTATATTCAGGTAACATAAGCACAGGAAGTGACCAGTTTCCGTGATGGAAGCGTCGAAAAGCTGACTGGGGGAAGTACAGCGATTTATGTGAAGAATAATTTTGTAATGGTATCGGGAGGGATGATGTAAATATTTTTGTTTCCAATATAATAAATACTATAAATGAGCTGCTAGCCAATCAATACCCAAGTCTTCAGGGAATGTTCTTAGCAGAACATCGGTGTCCCGGTGGACCAATGAGTACACTGAGGCAATGAAGCTCCTAAAAAGGCCAAACACAAAGCCCAATATTCAAGATTGTATACTGATGTTATTGTGTATAAAGCATTCAAGGCACTGGCACAGGGAGTAATTAAAAAAAACAGAAAGAGACCACTGGTGTGAATACTGCTCAACCATTAATCGCTACAGAAAGAGATGACTGGTGTGAATACTGCTCAACCATTAATCGCTACAGAAAGAGATCACTGGTGTGAATACTGCTCAACCATTAATCGCTACAGAAAGAGATCACTGGTTTGAATACTGCTCAACCATTAATCGCTACAGAAAGAGAGCACTGGTGTGAATACTGCTCAATCATTAATCGCTACAGAAAGAGATCAATGGTGTGAATACTGCTCAACCATTAATCGCTACAGAAATAGATCACTGTTGTGAATACTGCTCAACCATTAATCACTACAGAAAGAGATCACTGTTGTGAATACTGCTCAATCATTAATCGCTACAGAAAGAGATGACTGGTGTGAATACTGCTCAATCATTAATCGCTACAGAAAGAGATGACTGGTGTGAATACTGCTCAACCATTAATCGCTACACGCCTCTTCATGCTGTATCACAACAGATTAGAGCTGATAACGGTAAGAAAAATTCAAACCCCTGATGGGGTATTACATTTAACCAACAATGATCAATGCAATGTCTTAGCAGCTAGATTTTCGTTCGTTTTTAGTTTTACTTTAAAGAAAACAAATTTAGGGTCTTAATTGCAACTACGACCCTACATTTGTTTTCTAAAGTCAAACTGGAAAATATTAACCATTTTAAAAACATTGTGGTTGATTAAATGGCTGTTTATAGCAATTGTGCATGGTATAATTAACTCAAGCAAGCTTTGAATTGATCAAGCGATTTTTCGCCAGGTCAATTATTGACATTTTGCCTGAAGAATCTCTGAATGTGTTACGTTTATTTTTTAATACCATATGGTCTAGTTCAGGGAGCAAAGCTATTGTCATCCTGGTGGCTACGCCAGGTATGTACCCACCCCGCCCATATTCTTACAGGCCTATAGCTCTAACTTCAACGCTGTGTAAGGGTGGATAGGGTGGTAAATTCAAGACCTGGACAAAAACAAAACATACTAATCTTTCCAAAGTAGATTCATGAACGTTAGCTTCTCGTCGGGGTTTTCTATCGTGCCCCTTCGTATCCGGTTCGTTACTGGGATGTTATTAATGGATCTGTATGACACACTACAGGCGATATACAACACGACTTCAGCGGCTGTATCACACACTACAGGCGATATACAACACGACTTCAATCTGTATCACACACTACAGGCGATATACAACACGACTTCAGCGGCTGTATCACACACTACAGGCGATATACAACACGACTTCAATCTGTATCACACACTGCAGGCGATATACAACACGACTTCAGCGGCTGTATAATTGTAGGTAATTTTAACGCGGACTACTTGCATCGTACTCCAGGTGAAATTCAGCGTTTGCAACAAGAACATACTCTAGAACAGATATTCACCGAACCAACCAGAATAACACCCACAACATCTACACTGATAGATATAATATTTGTCTGCAGTGAAGACATTGTATACAATGCTGGTTTGCTCTCTCCATTTTGTAGTGACCAGCAAGCAGTGTTTGTTTCACTGACACAATTTGTTAAAAATCCACTTGCACCTCTACAGATGTTTGGGACAACAATATCATCGACAAAGAAGGATTGCAATGTTTACTTGATAACAGTAACTGGACTTGTACCACTAATGGTGATGTCAATCCGGCATTGGAACGGTTTACTTTTCAAATCTTAAACATTATTAAACATATTAAGTAAGTTAAATATGAATAATGCTTCTGGGTCAGGCTCGCTCGGAAATAACATACTAAAGACAATATCCCAATAAATTTTAAATCCCCTTACTGATTTATTCAACAACAGCCTACGTCAGTAAAAAAATCCCCTCTGCTTGGAAAAAAGCTATTGTTATTCCCCTTTGTACAAAAGCTATTATTGATGACGTCACAAACTACTGCCCAGTCTCGCTAACTTGTAGTCGGAGCAAGATTTTCGAAATGCATTTTGGGGAATATGTGTTTGATTTTCTTAAGCAGTATAATTTATTATCAAAAGTTCAGTGCGGATTAATGCCAGGTGATGGCACAGTATTTCAACTTATAGATATACACAGTTTTATTTGCCATGCTATCGACTAGGGTCGTGAAGTTCGGTTTTTTTAATAGAGTCTGTTCTGTACAAGGGCTTCATTCACAAACTGATTAATATTTTAATTATAGATGAATTGCTTCGATGGTTTGGTAACTATCTCCTCAATAGATCCTTAGTAGTTATTGTACATATTGCTCACTCTGATTCTAAGATGGTTCCATCAGGAGTACCTGATGGATCCGTCCTGAGTCCACTGTTATTTTTCATTTACATAAAGGACAAAGCTGTAGAATTAAACTGTACCATTAAATTATTTGCTGACGACACGTCACGTTATGCCACACTAGACAGCGCCAATGATACAACTAGATTTATCAATAAAGACCTCGATAGAATATCAGGATGTGCTGATCAGTGACAGGTAAGTCCTTCTAAAACTGTATCTAGTCTATTATCTAATGGACATGTACCATCCCAAACACCTCCATTTTATTGGGAAAATTGTGCGACATCTGAAGGCGATGGCCATAAACATTCCTTGGTATGCAACATAATGCAAAATGGGATACAAATTATAACATGGAAAAAGTTCACCAGTGATCAATTCTTGTCGTTCTGGCAAATATAGTATATATTTGTTGAATGAGGCCGCTGGATTGATGTACACAGTTACCTCTTTAAAATGCGACAATTTGAAGTCTCCACGATTAACAGTTTCTGGGAAAATGAAATATGCCATATACAGAATCAGTGGCGACGCCACGGAGGGGGGGGGGGGGGGTATTTGGCTCTGGAAATCCATACACCAAAAGAAGGCATCTCCAAGCTTCCATTTAAAAAAAACTTGCTCCCTGCGTTAATAGAATTGGACGGAAAATAAAAAATAATATACCTTGCTCTTATTGACAAAATGTAACATTTACCATATAAGTAACTGTTTGGCTACAAATAAATGTCATAATTATTTATTTTGATCTAGTCATATGTGTCATTGGTGTTACCACGTCAAACTTTATTCCATCAGCTGGGGTGACATTAATACGACACATAGGAATAATAATACACAGATTTAAGTCGAACCGTATGCCACTCAGGCTGTATGTTAAAGCGATTTTTCTGGCTGCAATGACCCCTATACCCCTTGAAAGGTTACTATTAAACATACTTAAATATGATATCGACTTATCGTTTTTTCATCTTATAAAATCACTGGAGGGTTACGAGTATATACCTACCTATGACCACTGGTAGCTGACATTTTGGGCGCGGCCAACTCTATTCATGACGTTTGTGGAGCTCTTCTGTTTAGTGATTACAGTAGCACGGTTAGGCCGCATGGATCAGTTTGACTGTAGTTTAAGCAATGCCAAATGTTTAAAATCCAATTATAAAATGGCTATAGCTCGATTAAAAATTTGAGACCACAACTCAACACAACAACTGATGCCTGTTTTACCTAAATGTATTTGATTGCACAGTAGCATAGCTTTAAGTAGGGGGTGACAACAGCTACCAATTTTTAAAAGTATATAAAACTAATTTAGCATTTAACAAGATAGAATAATTAACATTGGTAACATGACTATGATATTATGAATCCTTTTGGTAATCTAGTAAATCCACCAGTAAGCCTGTAGGACATACAAGTAATGTTTAGCACCACTAACATTAAATTTGTGAAGGGCAACTTTGTGTTAGTTTTATATCATATTAAGACCTCGATTTGGGCTGACGCCTGATATACCAGCTAAATTAACCAGACAAATATCATATATTGGCTAAAGAATCACCATGTTGATTTGTACTAACACTTTGTATATCAGAGAAGAATTTTATTTTTTAGCTAACCCACCGCTGTTATGGTCCAGTTTATTATATCAGACAAAACAAACAAACACAAGTCAAATTAATGATTTAATTATTTAAAGCTGGCGGCGCTTGTTTTCTCGGCCGCTTATCCCATGTCTCGTTTATCAGTTTGATATTGGATAACTATTTTTAACTTTTATTGTTTTTGTTTTAATTACTCTAAGAATGTGTCATTTTTTCTGACATGCTACGCAACACGGGACTGAAGTTATCTGCATGATATCCATTATACCATATTATCCCATAATGACTGATCATAATTTTGACGAGTCCTTTTTCGCTGCAAAAGTTTGCTTCCATTTTTCCATTCTACTCCGAACCAGATTGTATAATTTCCTGTCACAAACCTTGACTTCCTGTATACATTAGCCTTTAACGCCCCTGTCCACAATGGCATAAAACAGAGTGAATCACATATCGATGATAATAACGAAGAACTATCTGTTTGACAGGACTTGAGGGTCCAATGACTACTCAACATCGGATTTGACCAATCATATAATAAACCTACCAGACGTAACTCAATATCTTTTCTACATTTAAACGCCAGCAGCTCAAGGCACGCTATTATGAAATAATTGGTTTCATCTGAAACTTGACGTCATTGACGTTTCTGAAACTTGGCTATATGATTCGTCTGAAACAATATTCTCACGTCCGGGTTAACATCTATTTAATTAAACTCGACATAGAGACAAAAGCGGTGGGTTGACATAGAACATGGCGGACTAGCCATAAAAGACGCATTACTTTCCACATTTTATTTTGTTCATGTTAAATCTCAGGTATCAACGTCATAACGGGAAGCCTGATTTTTCTGGAAGGAACAAGCAGTACCTTCGATCTAGTCGTAAACTAAATTCTTCTAAGCAAGTCCCGGTGCCTAGTGGCATGAGGTATGGGTAACAGTCCTTTCTGATACTTTGCCGTCGGTATTTAACGTTAATCAGCCATCCATATCCTGTATTTCGCTTTTCATTTTGTACCTGGATCTACCTCTGTCAAAGAAGTCCAAAGTTTCGCTATCGGTTTATACCTCTATGTTGCATTGGTCTTTAAGGGTACCCAAACATAGGGGTAGTTATCTAGATTGCGCTCGCTAGTGAATCCGGCTTATCCGAGTCAGCCCAAGGGCATTATAACTTCTACATTTATTCTACATATGTCGAATAAGTTCTGCTTTTATTTTACAATTCCTTTTATCTTTGAGAAATTCTTGTTTACTTATCCTAAAAGATTTTCACTTGTTTGAAAAACAATTTCACATATGTCAAATATACATTTATCTTTTCATAAACGTTTATTTTACATATGTACAAAATAGTTCCACTCAAATGCTCTGTGTTGACCCACTGTTAATCGGTACGAGTAAAAGGATTATAATCTCAGCATGTATATGTGTTGCCAGTCCTTAAGGAAATGAAATTCAGAGGCTACATGTATTTATAACGTTACAGTGATATTTAGTATATTTGAAAATATATATCACATTGTCAAATGGTATCGACAATGACAGAAATTAGGTCTGTTTCAACTGTACGAGGTGGAAAAAAGTTGTCTTTCAACGGTTACATGTATCGCATAAATCGAAAAGTAACCGTATGGAGATGTAGGCCCTACAGTCAGAGGATGTTCTTCTAGCTTAGCTCGGCGTGCTGCAACGCTACCTCTTGCTTCTGTCGCATTGGTAGAAGATGTTTGACTACAGGCATTGGCTGATTCACAGGCCACAGCAAAGGCTCATCTGTGCGGACTATGTGACAGAGACTTTGAATACAAGGACAGTTTTAACAGTATATGTGGAATCACTATGACACTGATGGAGCCAGAACGACTAACCATCTCGAAGTCTGGCACATATGGCACATATTTTGTTGAATTTTATTCACTTAGGTTGAACTGTTTTCACATAAGTGAAATCCTAATCAACATTTAAAGTAAATGTTCATGACACATATGTGAATTTTGATGTGAAATCTTTTTCCAAATAATTCACTAATTACAAATTGTACATCCTATCGACGTCGACGGGTGTTTCTCAATTGGATAAACTAACAGTTGGGGATTGTGCTTTCACAACAAATATCTCTAATTGTATACAATGTTGTCTTATTTTAGATTAGCAGTGATTTCATTAATTGCTCTGGCATATGTCTGTTTTCGTCGAAAAAACATGATAAAGCAGGTGTTTTAGAACAATAGTATATAACGCAACTCCAGTACTTTCTTCCGTAGACGACACCTGGATCTGCCTTATTTAGAGATATAGAATTAGAGTGCATATAGCTGTGTAATTTCAAGCTCTTCCACTTACCGACTATTATGGGCTCAACTAATAGGCCCCTACAGTCTATTACATTTGCTATACTGAACCTTCTGACACATTTTATAGACCAAACGAGACTAGAAATCGCCCATTAACCTTGTTTAAAATACGGTAATACGTTTCAAGTATCTGTTGGTAACCAGTCATTTTTCTCTCTTCCATCCTGACTGTAGACTTGACATTTTAACAGAAAGGATTGTAATTGCCACTTGTTTTGCATGTTTACCTAATAAAAGGGTATAGAATTTATTCGATCGGGGTATTAAACCTGTATTATTGACTTAAAATTGAGTACGACTTCTCATCGATCCCCCCCCCCCCCCCCCACAGCCTCCCCAAGAAAAAAAAGGATACACACTAAAAAAATAAAGAAAAACCCTCAGGCAAAAAACAGGGAACCAATCTACATAAGAGAACAGGTGATCTCGCTGTTAATTAATAACAAGACAGATACAGTAGCGAATGCCTTTGTTGCGTCATTAAGGATCAATTCCATTAGTTCGTGTATTTAATAATGTGAGTTATCCCGCTAATGATGAAATGTCACTGTCATACAGTCATGTGGTTTGTTTTATATCTTCACGTGTGCGATACAGCATTCCAGCGCTCTGGTTGGTCACTTTCTAGTTTTTGATACAATTCAATCAATGAAATGCTACAGCCTACATGCACTACTTTTTTTTACAACTTGCAAATCGCGTCTGTACTTTTCAAAATAACCATGGCTGTCCTGCAGTTTGGCGATCACAGCTCATACCAGTTCAAATAAATAATAACTGACGTGTTCGTGTATTGAAATCATCATCTAATTTATCACAGGAGATTTGTCACGTGTCTCCTTTTCCTTCTATCTTTCGATCCAGTCGTAACTTTCGTGGTGATGTACTGAAAGCCTGCCAGCTCAAAGGCGGCACAGCTCGATGTATTTGAAAGTGTTTAAATGTCTTTATAATGCTTTCTTCATGGCCCAAGACTAATTGTTCGATATCGAATCAAAACGAATTTTGTGTACTTTTATATTATATTTCATTTATATAAATGCTGCATTTCAGCCGGCACCGTTTTCTGTTCGGCGGTTGCTGATCACTCTGATAGACGCTTCACATTGACCCATATGTATATGTACCAATGCGCGCTTCTCACTTTTTCTCCCGACAGCGAAGCAAAACTATGTATGTTGATTTCTGATTAAAATGACTCAAAAAAAGTATTTATTGGATAAATATGATCTCAAATTCGTGGACTGGATACTGAATTGATGAAGCAACCTATGCTCCCAACGAAACTACTTGAAAGTAGGCTATGTCACTTTAGTGTTGGTGTGTCTTCCGAAAATCGTTATTGAATTTGATACATTCAGTTCTTATGTATCGCTTTAAGTAGAGACGACTGGTGCAGTTAACATATCCAAGCAAGTCATGTGTCTAGCAAATGATAATTAGTATCAACTAAATACTCAAACCATCGGTCTCATATGCTCAATTTAATTATTTAATAAAATAGATCATAGAAGCAATCATTTTATGTCTAAACATTTACAGTCGTGACAAGATTTTGAAACTGTCCGCCACGAACTAGACGAATGAACTAATGCATATCAAATGTTTCCAGGCTTATGGTGGGGACTAACAGTCGGTGTTGGTGTGGCGGACCTGATTTATGGTGGGGACTAACAGTCGGTGTTGGTGTGGCGGACATGATTTATGGTGGGGACTAACAGTCGGTGTTGGTGTGGCGGACATGATTTATGGCTACATCCTGATGTTTAGAATAAACTGGGACTATGAAGTCAACAAGGTATGTAGACCCATTATATCTGTATATATGGAAATCTTTGCTCTGTGACATATTGTAAGCGATGTCATGTCATATTTACTTAGCACTGACGGAACATTGATTTGTAACACAGAAAAACACTTCGCATTGATTGTTGTTATAGTGTGCCTGTTAACTGTACACCGCCATCGGATGAGTTAAATAATAATCGTTGAATTCTGCCCAGCAATTGTGACGTATTTTGCCCATATTTGTTCCATGCTTAACTCATACATGGTCGACAGATGTACTCTAAGATGTATACAGTACTCTACATTGAAGTATGATAAGCAAGCAGATACCCTAACCCTTTAGCCACGTCCGCTGGCTAGTATGAATTACAGCACCGGTTAGAACAGTTATTACACTTTCTGACAATGTTATTACAGTATCGACAGATACTACATTATGAGATGATTTGGCTACAGTGGTTGTAGTTGCCCTATCGGTAATGTATTGCAGGATCGGTTGCAATACATGCTAGATCCTTTCATCCTTTATAGACCTTCACTGAAATGTATTAAAACAAGTCGTACCATTTCATTTTTGACCATCGGGGAGATGAGACTGTTAATGTTGACTGTTATTTACATTCTCACCTCCTCATAGAGGAGAGGTTTGGTCACACTTGGATGTCTCCATGAAAATGTTACGACATGCAGCTCGTGTAAAATTAATTGTGTCCCGCTCCCGCTGCCTTAAAAAAATAAAAATAATAATAAAAAAAAAAAATAAAAATCTACGGAAAAGAAATAAAAAGCCTGATAATTTACTCCTCATTCATTATTGATTTTTTAAAATCATTTTCAAAAGTTCTGTTTCCGTTTAATAGGAATTTTTGCGTTAAATAAAGCACAGTGAAATCGCAAGGTATTGTTGGTTAAGCGCAATTACCATGCATGCTTTAAAAACAAAACGGCTTTCACATTTTAGTTCTAAGGTTTTTTTTTTAAAACTAAATATAGCTTACATTATTTAGACTTCAGTTCTAGCTATTGTACTTGGATTGTATGGATTTAATGGAAGAGTAAAAAAACAAAGGACCACCATTTCAAGCCATCTTGTTTAAGTGTGCATTCGTTTCCTGTTTGATGCTATCTATTACGTTATATGCATTCCTAAATTAATAAATTTTGTGCAGCCTAGATTTGTAATTATCAACACAATTGTGATTTTTTATCAGAGTTCCGTATCTTCAGTGTATTTTTTTGTCAAAATCAAGTTCGTAAATTATTGATCCCAAATTAGGCTAAAGAAGGACGAGCTATCATATATATATCTGCAGTGACTTTAATGGTTCAGTTTGGTTGCTTGGGGCTTAACGCAGTAAGGCCAATTCACTCCTGCTACGGCGTACCATACCAAAGGTAAAAGAAACCAACCCCGAGCCATTCCGGTGCCTCTGAAAGACAACGACTAAAGCATTATATTAAAAGGAAGATTTTTAATTTTTTTCTAATGCTTTTAACTTTTTTTGTAGCTGTCATGTCGCAAATTATTATCTAAATCCACATAGCTTGTCTCAAATTCAGGTTGATCAAGACGAAATATTAGTGATGCTTGATGTAGAATCATTGACATATATTTACTTAAGAAGGGTTACGTGCGGTCGAACATGCTTTTCTAACCCCTATCGTCCAACTCTTGAGATATTGCAATTGTTGGGACCAGCAAATTAAGCGTTGTGCTGTAGGCAAAAGGTTTAACCTCAACTTAGCTTCCATTGCTGTGGCAGAGTAGGAACATGGCGCCATTGGGAGGTGTGTAGTAGGCAGCCGGGTTGTGCTCTCCACATTTGGATGATATATTTATCCATTGACAGCATTCCAGAGATGACGTTGGTATCTTCCTTGCCCCTTTTAATCAGCATGTCTTTAACATTAAACCGGAAAGGGAATTCTTCAATCCCAAAGATAAAGTTTTAACAGTAATTACAGTACTCTCAATACCTTCAACCAGGTTTGGACTGTTCTCTTTAAAGCTCTGGTACAACGAGGATGTACTAGGTGACTTTTTAGCCGAATTAAATCTAAAACCTTCCGAAAACTGAACATAGGTTAACGGCCTACACTAAAACACCACAAGTAGGCATGTGATGTTGTCAGGTAGAGCTTGATGTAAGCTAGACCACTGGGATTCGAACCCGGGACTTTGAGTTTCAGGCCCAAAACTCAACCGACTGAGCTAGAGACGGCGATTTGCTGTCTATAAAAAGCACGGACACAGGGAAGCAAGAACAGTATGTGTATGAATGTGTAAGCGTACTGTCGCTTCGGTGCGTTAAATCATATGTCTTAGCCCACCTTTACACTTGTAGAGTGTTTTGTGATTTTGCTACCTACCGTCGCAATGTATGTACCTGT
>JAVFBX010180692.1:0-14563 GCA_034783855.1 Mopalia kennerleyi
CATAAAAATGGGCTAGAAACTGTTAATAATGTGAGGATCGGGTGGCCGTTCATACTTTTAATCCATTTTTGTTTTGTGCTTTCTTTAAGCTTCATGTCTATCATTTGAGCAATTTTTTGACATTTCAAAATATATTTATTTTTTATGGATATGATATTAGATAATAAAGCATCTTTTTTTTCAAAACTTGTGTTCTTCATTCTTTAAACCAGTCATAAAATTGCGATATGCTTTACTACTCCACAGATTAGTGATGCAAATAACCCCTAATAAAATTAAACATGTTTTTTTATGTTGATGCTAGATTTCGAACACGATTTGTCTGACAGAATGGCATTATAAACAAGAAAATCACCATCAAATGTAATAAACTCAAGGTATTAATGCGGATGAACTCTTCCATTCGACGGAATAATAGATTAATAGGCATTGCTTGAGGAGTGTTTCAAGTAAAGGCTCAACAGTTACGGGTTTTACTAAAAAAAATTAATCATTTCCCGGGTAATTAAATCAGGCCGAATTTGATAGAAAAAAAATTGAGATGCGCCAATTGCAACAAAATGTTGAACGAACGAAGCCAACTTTTTGGTGCAAAATTCGACTTTTCTACTTCTATAATCCATATTAAATATTGCTGTGAATAAAAAATACAATATTACTCAGATTAGGTTGTAAGCCTTATTAAGAAAGCTCTTGAGTGCGGCCAACAAATAATAATAGCGGCATATTTTTCTTTCACTAATGGATCAGACGTTTATAACATAGTCGAAGGTTTAAAGTTAAGAAAACCCACCAAGATTCCGATATTTTTACTGAGCGGAAACAACAACTGGCCGAAATCTCTCTAACAACTGGAGCTAATTTGCATATTTTTTTTAACAATTGCAACATTTATTGAGCAAGTATTCGTTGCAAAATTTGTCTTTCTCCGTTTTACCATTTACTGGAGCAATATTTGTTGTAGTTAAAGTTTATTCTGTATTGTTGTCTACGATCTATTCAGATTGGAGAATAACAAGAGGCCTAATTGAAACAATAAAGATCAGAAGTCCTATCATATGGCAAGCCGTTTTATCGCTTCTGCCTTTATTCTACATATATGTGAATTTGTTTCCACATATGTTGAATTCTTTTCCACCTATTTAATATAAATGGCTTTAATTTACATATGTGGAAAAGAATTCCACATATGTGAAAAGGAATTCAACATACATAAAATGAACCTTAATTCAACGTATGTGGAAATCATTTTCACTTATGTAAAATTAAAAGTTGAGTGGAACTCTTTTGAAGATTTGTAAAATAAAAGCATACAAGACCTCAATTGCAGACTTCTCCCTCAGCGGCAATAGATTTGATCAGAAAGTACAATCTGATCAAAAGCAAATCCACCCCTAGCGTTTCACAAACCATTTGTTATTTTTTAGCGAAGAATAAATTCGGGAAACTATATTAGTTTTATACTTCTACGATCGTGACCGATTATGTAGTGAGCATGTTGCATTACGCAGCATTACTAAATCTGATTCGTCGGAAAAATAAAATGTTGTTGTCTACATTAGGAATATTGAATACAAATAAACCCGTTGCCTGATATAATATTCAATCTTTATTTGTCACGCTAATTGGCATTTTTCGTAGAATGTATGGTTTTGTGTTTCAGCCGTTGATGGCTGTAAATATATACGATTGTTCAATTTTTGGCAGTCTGCGCAGAATGACCTATTGTGCTTTGTTTTGTTAACATAATAAGTAAGACGTTATGGATTTTCAACTTGTGGGTTTATTCATACGTAACGTTTCAGTACAGATACTAGTACCGCTTTCAAGCTAATGAGAGTAATAACATAACATGTATATATACAGTTTGAGGCACCACAGGTGTAAAAAAACAAAGATTGGACTGGCTTGGCTGGCTTATATAAAACAGAGTTGGATAATAGTAGTGATATGATAAACTAAACACATAAAATAAAGAGTTGGATAATAGTTGTGATATGATAAATTAGTTTATCATATCACAACTATTATCCAACTCTTTATTATATAAGCCAGCCAAGCCAGTCCAATCTTTGTTTTTACACCAGTGGTGCCTCCAACTGTATATATACATGTTATGTTATTACTCTCATTTGCTTGAACACGTTACTTGTATCTGTACTGAAACGTTGCGTATGAATAAACCCAGAAGTTGAAAATCTATAAAGTCTTACTTAGTATGTTATTATTATATTATTTATACCAAGACATGGTAAAACTTACAGCATTTATATACTTATCTTTATTCAATTTCTTGAACGATAATCGGGAGGAGGGGGAGGGGAGGGGAAATGTTTTCTGCATATAGTGTAAAAAGTTCTCCACGTTACGCTTGCTCAGTGTTTACTAAGAGAGCTATAAACATGCCCAACCCTACGAAAAACTGGTGTTTTTTTTAGCTTTGGGTCGATTATACATCTAAATATTTGTCTAACAAGGCTTCAAAAGACACTGAAACTTGGTGTATTAGAAACTAGAATTGTATTTGTAGAAGGGATATTTCTACAACCTCCATTGAAATTGCAACACAATACTTCATTTTAACTGGACTACTATATTTTGAGTATAATGCATATTATTTACAAACTTTATAAACATTATACATTTGCATACAAAGAGATAACTGAAGCAGTTTTCATTCTTGTCATTAATTGGTGACAAATTAAAGCTTGGGGTGTGAGTTCAAGCAAAATCAAAATGAGTGTTCATCGTTCTGCAAGTCTACAAAAGTACAATATGATCAGATAGATGAACATCATAAATGAAATTTATATTCATGAGATAAATACATCAAAGTAACAAGAAATACAAACACATTTTCATTTCCTCTCTTATTGGACTGCAACAATACCCAGGGTTCGCCCACATTCGGTGAATATCGATTTACGAGCTATTCAAGATTGTTTAAGCACCAGTCTAGTCCAATTCAAAACCATTCATTATGCAAGACAATAAGTTTTACAGAAAGCCTTCTTTCTCAGACGAGAAATTTGCCACTAATGTGAACGTTGTGGTAAGATTGCAATCTTTTACTTATGGTGTGGCATTTCTAACAATACCAAACTGTTTGTGGCTAATTAGTACAAATGTCAACCCCGCTAATTTCAAAACTGTTTAACAACCATCAAAACAATAATTTTCCAGAGTTTCAAAGGCCTTGAATTCCACATATTTTATTACAAATCTTTTCAATAACTTTCAAGAATCTGTTCGAACCCTGAATACCATATAAAAACATTTATAAACATTTTTAAAGTCCCCCTGCATGGTTCACTGTATCATATATTCTTAGCTAGTAAGAAGTATAATGTATTTATGAAGTTTATAACAATTGCATGTATGACAAGAAGCATAAATATGTATTAGTTGAGACCCACTGGAAATCCTGGAGTACTATTTACAGAAAAAATGGACTCTTTGGTTATATGAACACCATGTCAGACATTATATTTATGACACAAATATGACATTAAAGTCAACACTACCACGCATGCATCATTTATTCTGGCGTATCTCAAATACATGTATGTCCCCAGAGTTATAAGAGTTTGCATCGCTGATCCCCTGCCCTAAGATTTGTCATTTTCAAGCAAAGCATGCAAACCAATGAACAGATCGTAGGAGGGATTCAGATGGTGAAGATTTTGTCATCCATATGGAGTTAGTGTTGTCCTTTACGTCGCAACCGCTAATTGATTAAAACTGAATGTAGCATCAGACTGAGAATAAATAAGAAAACCAAAATCCAAACACATACTAATTAGGCCTACATGTATGAATGTAATCTACTGGTAATAACTGGGGGAAGCGGGGGGGGGGGGGGATTAACAGCATGCTTAGAGCTAGGAAACGGACTTGATATACCGGTGCCACTGATCTATAGCCTCCATTTTATTACAGTTCACTTTTATTTACCTAATTGCACGGTGACTTTAATAAGATCAAAACATAATATATATTTCATTACTGGTACTTCGATATAAGTACAGGTGTATACACAACAGAGATAAATAACAGTATAAATAAACACAACGTGTAGCTCTAGTTTGAAAATAGCCTTATAAATAAGACCCACATGTTATGCATCTATAAGATGTAGGTCTTGTTTAAAAGGCTAGTTTGGCAATACCTAGGACAACTATTAACCTTATTTAATTACCTGCATATTCTGTTCGATGATAGCCTTCCAGCTCTGGTCACTTATTCGTGCACGACTCCATGCTATCACGTCACACTTTCGTGAACAGTTGAATTTTCAGAATTTAAATGAATAAGACACTTACTACCTTCTGTGGTACCAAGTGCCCCATGCGGCACGGCCAATTTGAATATCAACTAAAACATCAACGACACTGACGATTGGACAGTCCAGTCATGTTGCAGCCTGATAACTGCATCGAGCGGTTATTTCGCATCTTTATGGTGGCTACCCGTTATAAATATGATCCACACTCCAGCTGGCCATTACACAGTAATGTGCAAGAGTTACATGGAGAACATTTATTTCTAATTGTCCAATATTTGTTAAATAATTCTTATTAAAGAAAACGTAGCCCCCGATTGCCGAAATGGAATGAAACGATAGCCAACAGCTGGTGGCCTAGTGGGAGGAAATAGCGAAAGGAGACATGAAGCAATAACAGTGACGGATTGTTCAAACCGTCAACCTAACAGATAGTTAACTTTATGTTGCGTCACGAATAACATTGAATAACATTTCTTGGGATGATTTGGACTGTTATTTGCTTATCTGTAGTGTTAACCAGATATAGTTAAGCTCAATGGAATAGACTTCCATATTCCACAACAAAACACACACTCTAACTGCTACAGGTTTATTTTGTACTATTGTTCGATGTGCGTATTTATTTTGTATCAGATATGATTTTCCGGATATGACGACTAACAATAAGCTGGTTCCAAACGACCCGGGCAAGAAATGCTTACGACATTGGACACAGTTGATATAAACAACTCAATGGTTAACCCATGGAGGACAATTGCATAAGAATAACAGAAACTTAGTTTATTGGTTTTATAACAGTTTAATTCAATGAATAATTCATAGTTATTTTGCTCCCGGCTTATTCCAGTAATGAGAGAATGATTTTCAATTTGATATTTTAGCACTTGGATGTCAACCAGACTTTGAAGGCTTACTTGGGACACACTTTGGTCGGCGTTTATTTAGCCAAGATGTCGATTTCCAATTAGTGGCCAGCGCTCATATTTTGACCCAGGCTATCCTTCTATTGGCCTGACCAGTTTATTGAATAAATTATATTAACCTTAACTCGCCGTTCTTGACAATAGGTCATTCTTAACAAGAACCAATTATCCTGAGCAAGAATTCTTCGAATGGCGCTAACAGTTTGAGTTGCAGTATCGGTACTCTTTCGCTATATTTGAGTGTGGTTATGTGGTCCAACCATTATGAACATCTAGGAAAGCTGATTTACTGTGTAACAAACAGTTTTGAATGTTTTCAGAGAATTAACAGTATTGTAGGTTTTGTTGAGTTTTTTAAAATGTTCTTTTGCTACCTTCATTTCATAATTTGTTCGACAAAATACCCAGCTCACTGAGAACTATTATTATTTGTTTTCAAGACTTCGTCAGACTTTTTCTGACGTAATATTGCACTAGCCGAATGTATGCCAGACAGTGACGACGAAGATGTACACATATTATCAATAATTTATTCCTGGTGTTCCAGTTCCCAGAAGTGTCCAGTACCTACAGGTAGATGCCTGACAGACAGAAACTGTTTATCACTTTCAGACCCGTGGAATTTATCCATCCATTAAGAATACGTATTCCAGTAAACGGGGGTCTGCCAGACAAAGAGTTCAAGACGCAAAAAAAGACGTTTACTTTGTTTGTTTGTTTGATTTTGGGGGTGACGACGAACATAAAGCTATTTTGCTCATATAAAAACTGATTCTCTACTTCGCCCTGTATTGTGCTTAAATATGGTGTAAAACCGGGAGGAAATCTCGTCAGAACCTACCCCGCGCTTGCCGGAGGCACATCGTTTCTTTGTTTGTTTGATTGGGGTTTAACGTAGTACTCAAGGATATTTCACTTATATGACGACGGATTCTCCACTTCACACTGTTCCTTGCCCTATTATGGTGGAAAACCAAGAGGAAACCTAGTAAAAACCACCCCCGCGATTGCCGGAGCCACATCTTGTGACTCACTCATATACTACATTAGCTGTGTCCAATTAAGGTAATCCCATCTGTTCTGACCCACCTCTACCAGTAACTCCGCCACATCATGAGGCATTTTATCCACCAGTAGTTCTACTACTCGGAGGATCTCACTTTTGCCTCGCACCAAGACTGAGCCCTGTAAGTTAGCATGTTGTGTTTGGGGGTTCTGAGCTAAAGCATTGTGACGAGCAACCTCCTTAGCCATGGTGATGATGAATGCAGGGGGCCTTGCCGTGGCGATCAGAGAGAGGGCGTGTCGAGCTGTACGGCTGGAGTCTGCCTGAGGACTCAGCGGTAACCCATACGTCATACTGAAATAAGAGATCAGCAAAGTTGATGACTTTTCTATCAGTTACATTAAATGATTAAGTATCTTTTAATTAAAATCGTTTCGTTTAGTTTGTCCAAGATATAATGTTTATCAAAGAAAAGAAATTTTTATTATGAAATTAATAATTCCATTATAAGCTGTACTCTGAGGAAAATTTTCTCCTTTTTATTTTTTGCTTGAAATAAAGATTATCAAAGAGGAGCGATTTTTATAATGAAAATAATAAATCCATTATAAGCTGTACTCAGAAGAAAATATTTGTTTGCTAGATGTTAAGTCATAAAGGTCATTAAACAGAACAGATTTTTAAATATCAAGGTAATAAATTCGTTATATTGAAACTGTACTCGAAACAAATTTTTCTCCGGTTCCTTTCTGTGAAATTTATAATCTTTTTTTTTAAATATTTGTTTTCTACAATGTACATGTAGGTTATCACTCACAGAGGCTATCAACAAGTTTTATAATCAATTTAAATCTTCTAGGAACTGAACTTAAGGTTAATTCCCTATTAGAAAGGGAAAAGCCTTTCTCTGGTTACTATATTTCACTTATACGACAGTTATGGATTCCAACAATAATTGACACAAGCACAACTATAAAATGTGAAGAGTTTGGATAAGTTGGAAAATTAAACTTCACCCAGTGCTGAGTAATGACAGTTTTGCTACTTTGCTACAAACTGCCCCTAGACAGAGGGTGTATATCCATCAGAAACCAGTCTCGTAATCAACTTAACAAATCTACTCTGATCTGTACTGAAAGTTATTTCGCTTACATCCTTTACTCTGATGACTATTTTCTCACCTGGGTACGAGTTTATCAGCATTGACACAGAGTTCTAGGAGTCCGAGGAGAACTGCTGAGACATCGAGATACGGCTCCCATACCGTGAATCCACGTCCCAACAGGTCAATAGCTGCGCGGCGAATTGGGGTGTATGCTGGGAGGCGCCGTGATGGCGATTCCAGTAAGAGAAATGTCAAAGCTTTGCCTGAAATCATAAAAGTTAACAGGTATAACACACACAAAGCTATCTAGATTACAGTTTATTCTTCAGTTTAGTCTAAAATTCAATTTTATATTCAGGCATGCAAATGAAGCATAAAGAATCCTCTGAAACAAGTATTTCATGATTTGGGGATTATTTTCATATCGCAGCTCTATAATTAATGCATGATTTTAGTTGTTTTAATCATCGATTCCTTGCCAGTCCATTGGATGAAGGAAATCTTTCTCACTGACAGGTGCTACTGGCAAAAAAACCAATGACAAGATGTTCACAGACAGCATGTGATGCTGTTTTAAGGCAACTTGCTGAAGTTCCAGAGAAAAACGCACACAAATCAAGCACCTCTTAAGTTAAAGGTTAAAATCTAAAATTAGAACTTGAGTAATGTGAGAAAGAATGCTCCCTCATTTTGGTTTAACGCCATGCTTAAGGATATCACATTTATGTATATGTCAGTGATAAAAATCCAGGATAAAAAGTGATTGGTTTTACTGTGTTTGAAAATTTACATTCCTCCAGTATCAAGTTCAAACATTAATGTTTGTTTGTTTGTTTGATTGGGGTTTAACGTCGTACTCAAGGGTATTTCACTTATATGACGACGTGCCAGCCCAATGGGTGAAGGAAACCACCCTTGACATCACTGGCAACAAAGACAGGACTTCAAAAACAGATCAGCTTCCTGTTCCCCTTTAGCTCTGAGAGCACCAGGGCAACATGAAGCTCCCTCCAACCGCCCGTGTTAAAACATTAAGACCTTGCTGTTTTTTCAGTTGATAGAATGAATGACATTTAATCATAACATAAGAAATTACAATAAGAACATGTTATTAATGTATGGGAGTAGAAATCTATTAAAGTTTCAGTTTGGTTGTTTGTTTGATTGGTTCAATGCAGTAATTAAGTTTATTTCACTCATATGAAGTGAAAAACGGAGAGGAAACCTCATAAAAACCACCAGCCACATCGTGTGACTCACTGATAAACTTGATTGTCTCAGGTTGACTCGATCCTGTGCGCAGCGCACTCACTAACCACTAAGCTACAGCCAAGGCCCCAAATTTATTGAGGATTTATTTCATATATGTACAATTTCGATTTGTCAATTTCGTACTTGTGTGTCTTGCCAGTGAATAGTTGGCTAGTCCGAATCCTTCCTGTACAGCCTTCTTCTTCTTAGTCTCCTCAATTTTTCGTTTGCTTGGCTCGATCTCGTGTCCGAATTCTGCCCCCACTACACCCAGCATCACTATAGCTGTTGCCTGGCGACGACGTGACTCAAAGGATTGAGAGACTCGATGAACTGGGGATTCCGCTGGGAAGAGTCAATTCAGGATATTAAATATCCAGTGTCAAATTTTACTTTTAAAAAATGAATTTCTCATATATTTGAATATCAAATTTTATCTTTAAAAAATGAATTTCTCATATATTTGAATATCAAATTTTATCTTTAAAAAATGAATTTCTCATATTTGAATATCAAATTTTACCGTTAAAGAATAAAACACTTGTTACATGTTTGAGCAACATGTTTAAACTTTTATTCAAAGCATGAAGTATTCATAGAAGTATTTCTAGAAGTTTCCTTTGAAGTATCAAAATTAACATTTTCACAAATTCTGTAACAAGTGAAACGAGTAGACAAATTTTTTTTTTTTTTCACAGAAAAACTACATTCACATTGCCCTTGAGCAATGAGAGTACCTGTTCTCCTGACTGCTCACGTCAAGATGGTTGGGCACAGAATAGTAATCACAAGTTTGTGTTGAAAACTAATCTTCTGTTTAAGAATAGTCTGGTCTAACAAGAGAATAAATTCTGGGAAGCTTGAATTTAAAATTCATGTAATAGTGTAATAAAAATCAATTACCTCCAAGAACTTGTTCTTCTTCATCTTCGGGATCGTCCTCTTCTGGGTCTGCCCCTTTCTGTCCCACGGGGTCCGCAAACAAACTCAGATGTTTAGCTACATAGGTAGGTAATGATGGGGCCCAGTCATCCACTACAGCCTTCCTACCTTCTGGGCCAATGCGTCTTAATTCAGCCAATAACAAAGCCTGGGCAGCCTCACGGATCTGTAAAAAGACATAACTCAACGATATATTCTGTGAAAAGTGTGTTAGTTTGGTTGAAGTTTAAAGTGATACTCCGGGCTGCAATAACCCCTTTATCAATTGAAAGGGTACCATTAAATATACTTAAATATGGCATCGACTTATCCTTTATTAATTTTATAAAATAACCTGAGGGTTACAGATATATACCAACCTACAGACAATGGCAGCTGACATTATGACATCCTGGACTCACACTCTTGTGTGTTACGGGTTAATAACATGTGTGATCTGTCCAAGGTCAACCGTTCTATAAATAGTCTATAGGTGACGTACGTTAGGCACTTATTTTGAAAAGAAAAATATTTGATTAGTCAATATTTGTGGAGCTCTTCTGTTTAGTGATAAAAGTACCAAGACATGACCGGGTGAATGAATTTTACTGAGTTCAGGCATTACCCAATGTTGAAGATCGAATTATAAAATGGATATAGCTCTGTTATAAAATTAGACAGCATAATTCAACACAAGAAATGATGCCCGTTTTACCTATATGCATTTTATTGCAGCCCAGAGTTTCACTTTAATATTCAGGAGTCTTTTGTTTTTTTGCAACAGAAAATTGAAAATAAAAGAGACTTTTAAAAAATGTTTTTATCTATGATGAATAAATATTTGAACATAAATTTGTCTATACATTGGCAAAGTAAATAAGGGATAGATTTGGGGACATCTTGAAGTTATGTAAATAAACCAGATTTTTTTTATAAATCTTGTGTGGGGTGCATTGTTGTAAATGTGAACAAACTACTAATTGTCCAGGAATTTTTATAGTATAAAGACAATTTTCACTTGATTTAATTGCCAATGGATACTTAGTTTTATTCTCCTGGACTTGACAACCCCTGTGACAGGTACTTTCAGTTACTTACCCTGTTTAAAAGGTGTAAATTTAAAATCTGGTAGATGTTTTCGTAGTTTGTGATTACTGGCGGTTTTCTTAAATTGACCATCTGATTTTGATGTGTCATACTGAACAAAGGTCAAGGTTAAAATAGTGTCATTACTGCCTATCGGGGTAAAACAGAGGTCAAAGTGTAATAGCGAAAATGCATTAACCATACAAATAAGTGTACCACATTTCAAACAGTGTACTGCCTGTGCTGGAATAGTATGGTAAACCATAGTTTGTTTGTTTGATTGGGGTTTAACATCATACTCAAGGGTATTTCACTTATATGACGATGGATTGTCCCCTTCACACTGTTCCTTGCCTAGTATGGTGGAAAACCGAGAAGAAACGTCGTAAAAACCACCCCCGCGATTGCCGGAGCCACATCTTGTGACTCACTCATATACCTGAGGGTCAACAGACGGACTCAATCCTGTGAACAGTAAATCGAAATAGGCGTTAGAAAGCGCGCTTGCTAACCACTATGCCACGGTCCATCTTTCTTTAGAAGATGGTTGTAGTATTTTCGTAGGGTCTTTGTATACGCTGTTATTAACAAAACGTAACAATCTAGTTTCTTACTGCAATCTTATTTATAATACTGTACTGTATTTGTAACCCAAGGAGACTTTTCCCAAACCAAAGGTCAGGAAATATTATAAAATCATGAAAGTGTATTATCTAAATATCCGACATTTATGTGTTGCTAAATATTTTGTCCTAGCATCCTCTGCCTAGTTCACTGCATTGAAAAATTTGGAGTAGGCCATCCAAACAATGATAGACTCGGTGAAACAAATCCTGTTATGACATGGCTAAAATAGTTTCATGGGAGTGTTTATTTGAAGCCAGAAAAAAAAACCCCAGAAAAACCCAGTTAATCTAAAGGTAATCTCTTACACACAGTAGGAGACACAATGGTTACGACAGGCCTTCATAGAGCTCCAACTGGGAAAGAGCATCAGTTGTTACAGCTAAACTGTAAATGGTGAATCCAGATCTCTATTTATATGCATCACTCCCCAAGCTAAATAGACACAATTTCCTATAGTATTGATTTGAAGGCGTCTCTAAAACCTGTTACGACATAGCTTATCAGACGAGAAGTACAGAAGAATACTCAAAATCTCAATGAAGACTTAGGGATTAAGCCAACAGATTCACACCGTCCATATACTATAGGCACTGTGTATCGGATTTTCTCCAGCCTTAACTTAACCAGGATAATTTCTCTACAATCAATAGTCCCTGCCGGACATACAGTCAGTGGTGCGTAATCACAATAAGATAACATATAGGGAGAACAAAGCAAACAGGAAATGTATATATAGTGATTCAATTGTGGACAATTGTTATACTGCATTATCAGAAATGAAAAATACTTTTCATTTCTTAGAATAGATTCTATCTTTAGATATAAAAGTATCGCGTCGTAATGAACCAGAGAGATTCTATCATTAGATATAAAAGTGTTGTGTCGTAATGAACCAGAGAGATTTGTGTCGTAACGAACCAGAGAGATTTGTGTCGTAATGAACCAGAGAGATTTGTGTCGTAATGAACCAGAGAGATTTGTGTCATAATGAACCAGAGAGATTTGTTTCGTAATGAACCAGAGAGATTTGTGTCATAATGAACCAGAGAGATTTGCCACTGAATACAAATAGCACATTGTTGGTGAACTGTTTAATAAAATGGAGTGTATCACAGACTTGCTACGTTCACTGTATGGAATGTTTGCCAACATTGCTCAGATCTCCTTAATTTCCTCCACTCTGGGGTGCTTGATCCCTAGGGTTGCTTGTAGAACAGCCTTATCAACAATCACTCCATCACATGCCTTACCGAGGCCAATCAGACAATTCTGATAGCTAATAGATGGGTTTCCCCACAGGAGATTTACTCACTAGTCAACCACAGTACACACCATCACACTAATGCTGCCTGCTTCAGACCCAGAGTGCCAAATTACACAATTATTGATACAATTTATCCATACTATTAACATTCTGTGATTCACAGGTAGAATAGAATAAAAGATCTGTTTGTGTAAATTGCATTTTATCATTGATGCAAAGGCATTGTGCACTAAGATAGAAATGAAAATGTACAAGGATACACATCACCTAAAAATAGATGTAAACACAAAAATAGATCACAAAGTAGTCTACATCAGTTTTCACTTTTATGATGACAGATTGTCACCTTCTAATTCTGTCTTTCTTAAATACACAGAAAAAAAACTACACACACAATGGAGGCACTTCAACCTGCAAGCTGTACATCAAACGGAAATAACTTGTCTAGGATGCTAGCTCACAAACAATAGAGGATGCAGGATTTATTTGTTTGTTTGATTGGGGTTTAACGTCGTTCTCAAAAGAATTTCCCTTATATGATGACAGATTGTCCACTTCACACTATTTCTTGCCCTATAATGGTGGAAAACCGGGAGGAAGCCTCGTAAAAACCACCCCCTCGATTGCCGGAGCAACATCTTGTGACTCACTCATATACTCATTTACTCATAACCACTACGCCACAGCCGCGAGCCTGAGGATGCAGGAAGTACACATTCTCACAATGCCATACAAGAAATAGGCAATAAGGATTTATATGCATTAGTGCATTTCATGAATAACACGGACAACAAACTTGTAACAAAATGCCTGAATTTATGTTTGTTTGATTGATTGGGCTTTACCACCATACTTAGGGTTATATCACTCATATGACAGACTGCCAACGCATTGTGGAAGGCAACCAGTCTAACTATATTATTCACTGACAATGATGGCATACATGTAGTTCGCCTAGATCAGAACTTAAATTGTTTGTTTGTTTGATTGGGGTTTAACGCCATACCAAAACTTAAATAAAATCATGCCTGAAGTTACCAGTCAGGTTTTGGAATTCTCCTCTGTTGATTTGTTTAAAATCAATAACAAGTATTTATGGTTCTTTGAAGAAGTTTATTTAATAAGGGTGGTTATATTAATAGTAAATAACACTGGAATGTTACCATTTACCATACCTACCTAGGAACCGTATCAGAAAAGCTTTTTCCCCCCCCAGAGTTAAAAATAAATGTACCTGAGGTAAACCACATAGTAAGCAAGTAGAAGTACGTTAAGAGTGACGTAGTGTGATAACAGCTGTTAACCCACACACATTGTGGAGTTTGTAGACATGACGTCTAACTAATGCTACCCTAAACCTATGTCAGAAAGTTCTCGGGGAAACAAAATCCATAATGTTAGAAAAACTACAAATACTTAACATGTGTTTTACTACAAAAATCTGACATACTCAAATCCTACCGTCTTGAAAATCCTATCAAGTCCTATCAAACAGAATTTATCCTTGTTGTATTACCATCATACACTCTATTCTGATCTCATCTTACACATGGAATAACCGCTAGGAGACTGGAAACCAGTTTTGGTAGTCTAGATTAATGTGAGAGTAACAAATATATTACCAGTCAGTTAATATCATTGACAGATAGTCCATTTAACGGAAGTTCTTTTTTACTTTCCAGTAAAACACCAGTTGATCATGTTAGCGCTGGAGAAAGTTGTTGGCAAGTTCTTGCCATATCTCCACCTATCTAGGGAGTAAACACTTCAGGGATAGAAAGAGGCTTTGTCATTACACTAGTAAGTCTAACCTAGTTCAGTGCACCCCTCAAATTCCAGCACACTTCAAGATTCCCCTGTCTTCCTGGAGAAGTCGATTCATTTGTCAGGGCTTACACATGTCAGAAGAGACTTCATCAAGGCTGAGAAGAAGCAGTAATGAGCAGACTTTGGCGTATTACCATACAACTCTCTTTCACCACAGACCAATAACTCACAATGTTTAGGGCGAAGTTCATTAAAAAAGATACAAACTTTGAAAAAAAATACTGGTAAATCTTTCATGTTTGATTGGGGTTTAACATCGTACTCAAGG
>JAVFBX010180703.1:0-14561 GCA_034783855.1 Mopalia kennerleyi
AAATTCAGAGTAGTTTAGAAGTAAAACGGCGAAATGTAAAAACACTCTGTAGGGGGGGGGGGGGGGAGTATCCTTAATGATATGTAGATATCGGGATGAATGACCAAAATAACATATGTCATGTCGTTATACAAAATAAAATTATGATATGAAAGATGTGTTATTAATATGCGTTAAACTTTCTGCATCCCATTACTGAAGTGCAAATTTTATGTTCAGTGTCAATAACAAAAATGTCAAATGTTTACTAGTACCTCCGATTTCTTGACTGGTTCTTTATGATCCTGTGCATGATAGAATTTCAAAACCATTGGGTAAACGTGTTGGCCTTAATATGATCCTGTGAAGGGTACATCAAAAAAGGATTAGTAAGTGCACGCACTAAGTCACGGCCGCGGACCCATATTCCATCTCCGGATGATAATTTAAAGCACGATCGAATGGTAGCCTTCAAGTGATCAACATAATTATGACGACAAGAGTTCCGTATAAAATTGGTGGCCCAAGATTTTGAAACTATTTGATGCAAAAAATCATCGTATGAAGATGGTGTGGTCCAGGTAAAAAATGGCTACCAAGCTAAAGGTCAAGGTCGGGATTAAAGTCCTCTTACATTCCATGTTACACTCAAACTTCGTTGTTCAAGATGGGGTTTTCAAATTACTCGGAACATTTTATCGCCATAAGATACGTTTGAAAAAATAATTTCTGAACAAAGTTATTGAAACAATTCCGCCTTCTAGGTCAAATTTTCCTAAACATTTGTGTATTTTTCGTAAGCTATTAAGGATAATCCATACATATATGTATGTATGTTTGGAATAATCAGCGATGTGTGATGTGTTAAAGGTCATAATATTTATGGAATATTCCTTAAATTCTCCCTTCAGATATTATGGAATATATTTTTTTCAGTCTAGGTACTAATTTGACGGTACCTTATAATGTTGTTATTAATTGTGTACGTTAAAATCGTTAACATATGAAGTTACCTGTTCCCGTTTCCAACCCCGTCTGGTAGCTACAAACTTCTCCAGACAAGGGAACTCCCGACGTCAACTGGAAGCTCTCTTCCTCTATGATGTGGAGCATTAGCCTCCGAATATTCTTCACTTCTTATATATAATTTTTATTGTATATTAAGAACATTGTGCATGCCTCCACTGGGATAAAAATGTGCGTTCCTCATTTAAAGATTTCTACTGTAGATATAATAATATGTGTCGGGGACTCGAGAATGTGAGCTGACAACTATACGCGCCTACCTATTGGCAAGAGGTCTGATGGACCGTATATGCAATGTGGCACTCCTGTAGCACGTCAAAGAACCATATCTTTTCTATACTGCCATGTTCTGTCGTCTAACAGAAAGTAATCGGCGAAATATGCAACAGAGGAAGAGAAAGTTACATTCTTTTCGAAGGTATTCATTATTTACTTGAACTGCCTATCGCTTTAAGTTAAAGACAATCTGCAACAAATGATCGTATTATAAAACAATCTTTATGAGTAACTGTCCCTTGGAGCAGATGGCACGTCGGAGCAGTTGTCATCAGGACATATCACCGTCGAAGAGATAGTTGCCGTCGAGGCAATATAGGTGCTAGAGCACCTACCAATCGAGCTACTCTCAATAATCGCCGCTGTATGCATGGAGCATGTGAGGGTGGAGCGAATAACCTGGTATCAGACATCTCGCCATCTACCATGCTTTCAATGATGGTGCATGCCCTCTTAGAGATTAACTGCTAAAATTATTGACAAAAGTTTGGGGAAAATCAACAGTTATTTTTGTTCGGATCGATCGAATAACGCTGCGAACATTTTCAGTGCAACAACACTGCAGTTCTATTTGACAAGCGCGTATCTTTTGTATCTTTGCCCATATCTTGGCGCATCTCACCAAAATTACACTAAAGCCGAAAACTACGATATATACTTTCATGTATCCTGGTTTCCATTTGTTTGGTCGAATCGAGTTTAAATATGTGGATTACAGAACATGTTTCTGAATAAAAACTAATTCAATGGAATTATGTTGCGGTGAAAGTGCCGTTTGAAAGCTCGGAAATATTTGATTAAAGTCGGATCGCCATGACATATGTATGGGCGTGAGAATTCGAGCCTTTCATCTATAGGTTCAGTAGTGCATGTGTCTCACATTGGAGCTTTTCTCCAGTGACTTTATGACTCTGACGTCTTAAAAAAGAAAGGGTTTATAAATGGAGCGATATCGGATGTAAAGGCTAACAGTTAACTGACAAGAAATGTAGAGTAACTGGAATAGAGGGTATCAACTGGATAATCATTAGGTATTTCAACTGAAGAGTTCGTGCCATATCTTAATCCCGCTAGAGCCTGTTTTTACCAGGCGGCTCCTTAGATTGGAGTCGAGTACGTGATGAACCCGATGTTGTAGCAGGGGTCTGGAAGCAATGCCTTCAAGACCATGTAAGAAAAACATAGGCCTATGCTTCGGAAAACATGCTGGTCCTTGCTGCAGCTGAAAAGTGATTAATTTGTGTTTGATTTCCGAATCAATTATCGGAGCAAGTTGCTCGTGTGAATGGTTTATTGACAACTGTTTAATTCCAGATGCGCAAACGTCCAGAGCATATCGTATACGCTGCTTTCTGAGATTGCCTTTACTCGTGTTGTGTGACTTAGAACAACCTATACCTATCGCTTGTAGTCATTTCTTCTGCATGAAATAATTCCTTTAGAAAGTTAAAATTGATAGTATTATTAATTATTGGATTGCTCTGTGAGCTGTGTTACTTGCCTATCAGAGTGGCAGTGGAAACCTATGGACTCTTGCCAATTAAATTCGATATTTATAGAAGGCTGGTTGGCATCGGTGGTCAAAGTTCCAGGCATTTACTGCTGGGGATTTGCTATTATACCATACTGGATGTAACAGGTCTCGCTGTAATATTTCTGAACTATATAATCTATTTGAACTATAACGAAGTTTTTTGTTTTACAAATTAACTTATTTGTGTTAGAACCATTAGTGTTTATATTAAATGAGAATGTTGCTAGTTACGGAAATAAAGAGTCATGCATGCATCCCTATTATTGACAATTGGAAACCTTGGCAACACTGCATTTCATCCCTTTGAATGGTACTTCCTATATAAACGCAGTTTAAAAAACGAATCTCAGAAAACCTATAATTTCGACTTTAATCCGCCGAGTTAAGTTATGTTTTTTAGATCAAAACGAAGAGAATTATTATAGTGACTCGTGATAAATGTCTTCATTAGCCCGTAAAACATTTTTAATTGATCCCAAATCATAGATTAGGACAGTCTTATTGAAAACGTCTACACCTGTAGACACAAACAAAAAGATGGTTTAAAGTGGTTTTTACCAGCGTTTGAAATTGTGTAAGTTTCAGGTTACATTCTGTAAGCATGGAAATACAAGCGTACACAGAAGATGGTAAGAGCTAGGTATTTGAGTGTTGTATTAACAATAGAAGTGGAGAGGTTTTCATTTATTGCTGGTAACAGAGACATTGCTCCCTTTCAGTCTCTAGTCCAGAAAGAGGGATTTGTCACAAACTCTGGGTATCGATATGCTAGAAATCTTAATCCAAAAGGACAATATTTACTCACGATGTCTCCATAAAGGACAAGTGTATATATTTTGCGTGCCTCCAACATTTATGAAAGCCAATTTGTTTAGCCACTCCACTGGTGTTGACGCTTTATTATAAAAAAAATCTGACATATTTGTCTCAAATTGTGTGGATGATAATCACAACTGTCTTGGTAAGGCGGTGTACAAATTGACACACAGTAAAGGCAATACTTATAAAGTCACACTCGCAGTGATCTCGAGATGTAATTTTGAATACTGTAATAAATCTCTCCGATATGTGAAATTCCTGTATTAACCATCGCCTGTAGGTAACTTTAGACTGTTCAATGGATGAAGACGAGATGTACATTAGGCTAAATGTACTCATTCACAAATATCATCTTGCATGGTGACACCTTGTTGTCACCTTGTTAAAAGTTCTGACTTCCACTTATTTATTCTGTTAAGTGACATAGCACAGCGAAATGCGCCATTAAATTGTCTCCAAATGACGTGATAAAACGCACTTACACACCTAGACTTTTGGCGGAGACCCACTCCCATATACCCAACACCCACTTTCATAAAAACACAGACACAACATAGCTTATTTTTATTAAGTTATAGTGTACACCACGACGGCCGTAGAGCTCTGCTACTTTACAATCTAGACAAATTCACTTATCGACTTCATGACCAAACGTTCTGTACGGTGAAGGTTTCATCAAATGTTCTATAAACGCTAAGTTAAAAAGTTAAAGATAAAGATAACTTCCGTAGTGCCACATAAACAATTAAAACATTATCCAGCAAATGCAGCAATGTAAGTTAAAATATTTTCTTCCGCATATTCATCGGTAGGCCTGCAACGTTTGCTTGGGTCGTTTTCTGGATGCTATTTGACTTATGTTTTCGCTCTTGCACACTCCGCTTTAATCCATATCCCCATGCATGTGTAGAACAAAAAACAAATGTTCCGAATTGTGCATATATGTCCACAAAACATATATATACATGTATATCTTTTTTTGTTTTGTTTTTTGTTGATTTGATACATCAGTTGGAATTTGGCTTATAACGTTGAAATGCATAAACAAAGTCAAAAATTATTCAAAGTCGTTCTTGTAGAATGTTTATTATTTATTGCGTCCTACATTGCCACTATTTTGAGTTTAGTTAAACGTTTCGCGGATTATACAAATTTCCACAAAAATATTACAAACCTCTCATGTATGTATGTTCTCAAATTATACAATTGCTTATAAGCATTAGATAAGATTAAGGAAACTTTTTCCTTTTCGAAACGTCTTTTTAATTAATATCCCTGTTAATTCTTCTGGATATAAAGTTAAAACCTTGTTTAGTGACAGGCTAGCAGATTACATTATAAACAATACGGTTTAAGATGTTGTGCAAAGGGTCATTTCGTATCAAATCAACCAAGTTTCTGAAAAGTTCCTGCTCGACCCTCTCAGATTGTTCATGCAACTCCATCAAAATAATCCATTTTGTGAAAACTCCTCACACACAGCCTCATATGACATTTCGTTTCCCTGATACAGCCTCCTCAAATTTGCTGAAATGCTCGAATGTGTGTGGGGTTTTTTTTTTTACTTAGGAAGCTTATAACTTGGGATTGGAAACAGCTAGAGCTAAACCTTGTATCCTATACCTTACTTTACCCTAAATTGCAGATTATTTGTACCTCTTTTACTTTTCAAGTTATACGCACACAAAATAGCCACTTTGTTAGGTCGAACATCATTTGGGTGATTTCTGGGGTCACCATGTGCCTATACGAGTGGATAAATACATCCCTTATCACCATGTGGACTGTTCAAACTTTTTCCGAAATTAACATCACTTATAAACAGTTATATTACATGTCGATGCATCAACAAATTTCAGCAAACTTTGTTACCACCTAGTACCATCTATATTTTCAGCGCACACTGCAAATTGCGATAACCTTGCGCCATCGGTAATACCAGGAGGTAAAGAGGCGGGGCTCTACTTTTATGTACCGTTACAAAAAAATTCAGCTGCTTAAAATATTACAATGTGTAACGCGGGTCAACATAGAATTGAACATTTTGTTTATATTTAAGAATTATCACATTCGTAAGTATCTTTAATTTGTTTGTTTGTTTCATTGGGGGTTACTCTAAACTGTAAAAAAGGAATTACATTTGTCTACAGCTGAATAACCTTATTGGATAGTCCCGGTGTATTTATATATACATGTCAGCTGTAATTTGCCCGCGAGGAAAGCACATTTTCGGTAATTTAGCGAATATCAATACATTCAAAATGGTCCTGGTTTATGCCAAGTTAAACCCAGTGCATATACGAAAGTGCTGGAGGGAAGACGGCGGTGGTTTTAATCAAATGTATTAACAATTATTGTTTAGCTGATGTGGCCAGACTACATGCCAACGATTCTACAAAACAGTCACACTCCTCAAATTAGTCTCAATACTAAAGTTTAGACTTTGCTGAAGGACAATTTAAACATTTAACAGTTTGATAGTTCTTAAGTAGTCCTAAAATTATAGCTTTACAAACATTAGATTAAATGATATGATTTTTGTGTGACGCCGATATCACTGAAATATCAATAAAAAATGTAAAGCTTTCTCGACATACCTTCTAGTTCCAGAACATATTTTATAAAAATAAAACACTTGACCTTAACCCTAACGTTGGTAATAACTTTGCCCTCTGGCTAAGGGCAGTTTGGTTGAAGAGTAACAATGCTGTCTTTACTGGACACTGGATGAAAATTAACTTTCCAACATTATGGACGCACTAAAGTCGCATTTCACATATTGAATGTGCTAACCTATCCATCGTTTGTTTGAGCGGCATTTAGAAGCTGGGTTGATAGCATAATAAGTAAGACTTCATGGATTTTCAACTTCTGGGTTTATTCATACGCAACGTTTCAGTGCGAAAACTAGCACCGTTTTCAAGCTAGCTTGAAAACGGTGCTAGCATCTGCACTGAAACGTTGCGTATGAATAAATCCAGAAGTTAAAAATCCATAAAGTCTTACTTATTATGTTACCTATCAATCGATTATGAAATAACTAGATTACAAACTGTATACAGTATTAAAACACCATACCGATAGATGCAAACTGACAGTAGACAATTCGTCCGGTCTTGTCTTTGGTAGTTGCCAGTGGTGTCGAGTAGGATTTCCTTCACTCATTGGGCTGGCACGCCGTCATATGAATGAAATAACCTTAAGTACGGCGTTAAACCCCAAACAAACAAACAAACAAACCTTACATCATAACTACTGAAGTACAGTACTCTATATCGCAAGAGAATGATCAGACGAGAAAACCAGTGGCATTTAAATGAAGTTTATTGTGCTGCTATGAATTTAGTACACAGACTTACATGTATTAAAGCATGGAAAATGTGATGTCAAATTGTGCACATGTTTGAAAGTCTTCTTGTTAGACAAGGAGAGACACTAAAGCAACACGTGGTCCGAATGTGGCACTAGGCGCCAACCATTTAACATCAGCAATATAAAGACAAGAACAAGTGCCAAGACGCAAATAATGAAATAAATGTGATGGTTGTCCGCCCCAGAAAAGAGATTACAATAATTATATATATACAAGGGCGGAGCTATCCATGTTATCTGAAATTTACTCTTGTGCCATAGTCATTCATTGTCGTGTTAATAAAATCGTTGTTAAGCTGTCAAGAAGCCAAGCAAAGGAAGTTTACATCAAGCAATCTACTGGGGTACAATTACCCAAGTAATCTGTGTATAATTGGTTGAAAAACAAGACGTGAATCTAAACATCAGCCAATGAAAAAGCAGAGTATTCTCATCAATTGACAGGCACTAAATACCAGGATGTAAATCTCTACACATTAATCCAAAAAAAACCTTATAATTAACAATAGGATTTTAATACATTGATTGAAAACCACAAATATAATGTAATCTGTATACTCACTGATTAAAACTAAAGGAAGCTATTCAAGCATGTATTCAATAGAAAACAAAGTAAAATAGCATTAATAAGCTAACAAATTCAAAACACGGTTATCTATATTTATTGGTTTACTCAGATTACCTGTGGTGATTAACTCTACCTGTATAATAAGGTTAATTAGAACGGGCTGATTGAATAATCAGATGAAACCAAGACAAACAGATTACAAATTTCACAAAAACATTTAACAAATGATCAACAATGTTTTGAGGCTTAGCTTAATAGCGGAATTAATTTTGTTCAAATGGCCCCCAGGAGAGAATATCAATTCAAACTAATTCATGCTTTAAGAAAAATTATATTAAAGGTCAAGTTTTTAATTTATTTTTAAGGCGTTTATCTTTCTTGAAACACATAGACGTATAATATAGTAAATATATCACCGTTCTTTATGAAAACTTCGACCATTATTTAACACTTCAAAAGTTATTTAAAAAATTAAATTCGAAAATCTACATTATTAATATTGCTATGTTTGATAACGGAAACTTTCAGACTGTAGGGTGCTGGGGTCACTTTCACAAAACGTCGTACGACAAATAAATATAGTACGGTAAAATTACGTCATGTTAAACCATGGCGTAAAAATATCGTACGATATTTATTTGTCGTACGACGTTTTGTGAAATTGGCCCAGTTCTGTTGTTAATCTCTGATGCGAAAATATATATCATTACTTTATCACAAATGAAGATACCGTAAAACATGAAACTTTTGGTAAATTAAACTTTTGCAATTTTTTAATTTGAACAAATTTGCTACATGCAACTTTTGGGATTATCTAAGTGCCAGAAAAAATGTTTCAAATATAAGGGCAATACACACTAGTGTTATATGGACATATTAATTCCATGTGAAATAAAACTTTCACAATTTATTCCAATTGGGAAAATCGTGAGAGAAACATTTTTTACATTTCATGTCAGAGGAAACATAAAACTCTAATAAAAGATACACATTGACACAGGGGGGATTCAATATTTCGGTTTATTTTAAAACCATTTTTCAAGAATTTGTGGATTCTTGACAATGGCTTTAAAATAAACGGAAAGATTGTATCACCATGTATCCATGTGTATCTTTCAATGAAGTTGTAAGTTTACTCTACTTTGTGAAACTCATCAGTGGGAAAAATGCTATTAATAGTATTCAAATGTTTCAGGCAGTCTATGGACAAATTCTTAAGTTACACATATATCTTCATCGTGTGTGCTCGTCTCCTCTGTGATTCAGACTCGGGTCTCCAGCCAGCAGGGACAGCACTCGAATCCACTGAGCCACAAACTCTCACTGAAGAGCAACCCTGAATTTTTATCTAATAAAGGCGGCGAAGACACACATATATATTTCGATGGAGAGCCTGATATACTGCTGTATGGACATGCACATGGAAGAGCTTCAACACAACACTGAATGGAATATACAAACAACCACTCAACATCGTCATTCAATTTCAAAAGGTAAGTTCCAAAATATACAAATAACTGTAAATAGGTCTGACAATAACGCACAACCTTTAAACGGGGAGGGTCTGCAGTAGCACTTGTAACTCTGATGCTGTGGATCACTAGGGTTAACATATGGCAGGAATGAAGTTCATCAAATTGAGGCTTGGAACCACTGTCTATTGATTTATATGGCAGAGAGAAAACTAAATTTTACTTTGTTATTTAAACATTCGACTGATTCTACATTATTATACAATTATATTACAGCATGACCATAAACAAACTACTTCATGTTACTTTTACTAAACTAGAAAAGTTTGACAATTGATACCATCTCCATAATAGGAATTTTACAAATACAAGAAAAGCAGTGAAGCATAAAAATTATGGTTCACTTTCGCTTTCACTTTCAGCGATTAGATGTTCTTTTCTCTGTTTTAGCTTACAGTTACTTGGGAAGTATTAGCATCTGAAATATGTAATGTTAAGTACATGTACCCTCCAAAACTAGACCAGCTACTGCAAGTACTCACTGAGAAATGTTCTCTGAGATTCCAAACTAATGTACTAATTTATTTACGTTTTAATCAACAATTAATCCAAGATCCACCCTGTGATGTATCAGTTGTGCTTTTCAGGTTTATCAAACAATCCTACCTGAAGAAAAAATGGTGTCATGGGGAAAAACAACCTACTTGTATACTAATCACTAACATAAAATAAGATCTGATATGCATTCCGTTTCCTCTCTCCTATATACATAAGAATTGTCCAGCAGAAATGGTATAATCTTACGTTATACATATATACATGTAGTATACAACAGAGAAGCAGAGAATATCAAATATAACACATCACATGTAAATGACACTATATTTTAAGGTCTTTTCCAGCACTTTAATACAAAACATACGTTCTTTAAATACTCATTTTACTCACTGTTGAAAAATAATACCTCCTCTAAAAATTATATTTGAAAGAGTTTTGGAAAATTAATTTGTAAGCTGATTTCCTTTAAAATATGTATAATACAAAAAACCTACATGTTTATTTTCGTTAAATCAGGTAAAGTAAAAAAATTTCGATTAAAACAAAAAAGAAGAATAAGATCAATTTCACATTTTAATTTAATTCATACATTTTTAATAAACAACACTGTAAAATCTTTAATATCCGGTTCCATTTTAGCACTGCCACCATAAATATAACAGAAAATGATAAGATGAAATATACTAAATAAGCGTTTTACTGTATATACAGATGCATTAGCACTGATAACGAATATATGTAATAAAACAAATAATAACTTGGTGATAAGAGCCAGAAACACAGTCTGCTACACCCCCTGAACAATGGAATGGAATGACCTGTATCCAAGCAACAAAAGCCAGTTTGCAACACCCCTGATTGATGAAATGGAATAACCTATATCACCATCTCACACAAGACAGTGGTTGTGGCCCTTATTTCCAAGTGAGGGCATGGTCTGGCAGTATCCTAGAGCCGAGATTTCTCTGTCTCCTTCAATCAGCAACATCTTCACTTCTTTCACTTATATTGTTCAACAAATATAAAAACAAGGGCAAGGTGTCAATTGTTCATCTCCAAAGTTTGATGCATTTCATGCAAGCTGGAGCCACAACTTTTCAGTTCAATTTACTTATCAAACATTACATATTTCTTTACTCTCTGGTACACAACCACTGCACAGAATTATCTGAAATGATCCAAAATATGTTTTTGGATATTTCTTTTTACATAAGTGTCAAGTTACAAGTTTTTGTGTGTTAGGGTTAAAAAAAATGAGTTTGTACCAATTTTTGTTACATTCAAATCCTGACTCTGGTAGATTGTCAACACAGTTATATAATATCATAACAATGTGTAAGGCCGGTTTGACATTTGTAGATTCTGTTCCGTTTTTCTTCCCAACACTGGTGTTATATTGAAATAAGACTCCCCATGAATTATAAGCAGTCCAGTGACAGTAAAGTCTGGGAAGGCACACACTACATTTTCTCATAGAGGAGAGTGTTTGGAATCTCTGGCAAGTTTTCACCTATAAGTTTATTCCAGGCTATGTCTTCATCTTCCACAGAAAGCAGAGACTTTTCTTGTTCACTGACAGGTTTACTGCCTACCGTCAAGTCTTTGTTTGTGGTGAGGGGTGTCACCTCTGTTGTTATCTTACCACAGTTAAAAGACTTTGTGTCAAAGAGAATGGGCATGGCTCCCTGCAGGTCCAGATTAGTGGACTTGGGTCGGATTTTGATGTCCGTCAGCATGTTATGGTCAATGTTAGTTTTGAATGTTCCTGTTCTCCGTTGTCTCATCACCACCCAGACTAATATAAGAATCAGGAAGAGCAGCAGAAATGCCATGGTTGCTAGCACAGCCGTGGCTACTAGGTAATTCTTCTTCTCAGAGCTTTTCTCTATTGGGCCTGTAAAGTAAAGAAGAAAAAGAATTTATCAGATATTCAGAATCATCCTGGGCAAAGAGAGCAAAAACTGGCTACAACAATGACCTTATAACTAACAGAACCTTATAACTTCTGGAATAATTCTGGTATCATTTAACTGAGTGGTCTCGATGGCCAACTTTTACCACTGCCACATTGGTGCTTCATTCTGAGGGTTGTAGGTTCTATTCTCAGACTGAATCACCTCAAACTCCGAAAATGCTATCCAAGAACTTCTGACATCTGACACAAGTGCATTCTAACTGCTAGAACAATGTATTCCCTGGCTGATAGAATAATGTACCTTCTAACTGCCAGAACGGAGTAACTTCTAACGACTAGACAATACCTTCCGATACCTAAGAAATGGTCACAGCAGGCATCTCACATCACAACAGCCATATCACATCACATAATGTCATAACAACAACCTCATGGCACACCAGGAACCCATGTAGCAACAGGCACCTCATGGCACAACAGGAACCTCATGTAACAACAGGCACCTCAGGTCACAACAGACATTTCATGTCATAACAGACACCTCATGTCACAGCATACACTTCATGTCACAACAGACACCTCATGTCACAGCATACACTTCATGTCACAACAGACACCTCATGTCACAGCATACACCTCATGTCACAGCATACACTTCATGTCACAACAGGCACCTCATGTCAAAACAGACACCTCATGTCACAACAGACACTTCATATCACAACAGACACTTCATGTCACAACAGTCACCTTACATCACACCAGCCACCTCACGTCACAACAGCCACCTCACGTCACAACAGCCACCTTATGCCAGAACAGCCACCTCACATCACAACAGGCACTTCATGTCACAACAACAACATCACACCACCCCAGGTACCTTAGACCACAAGAGCCAGCTTACATAATGGAAATGCAGTTATAAACTGAACTCCATTAAAAATGTTTCATTGAGAAGAAAAGATATTTACTGGAGAATGATAGAAAAAAAAAATGTATTAACTCATTTTGAAGTGATTTCTTTTTTGCCTTCAGCAGTTTTATTCTGTGATTATACGTGCACATTACAGGACTCCCACATAAAATACCATTCATAAAAAACCTCTCAACTGTTGAACAAAAGAACACAGTTTTGCAGACTTTTTGTGAAGTAAACTAAAGCTAAAACAACAGAATGTAGCAGGGTAATCCACGTGTACTAACAATTTGTGTGACCTCATGTTAGACTAGTTGACCTGACTGTTATCACAAGTGGCCAGGATCAACCTGCCCCCAGTATGAGGAATTGTACAGATATTACCAAACATAGCACACATCCTTAACACATACGCTTTACCACATACCCACTCTTCATACAAAATTACCTACTCAAATTCGTGTCTATACCGAGTGTTGGTCTATTTCTCTATACAATTATTTTTAAAAAAGCAAATATATGGGATAAATCTTTAGAAATATATTTCTACAGGGATGTAGATTAATTAAAATCGATGAATGATCTTATGTTCTAGATAACTCCCAGAGACAAGTTTCTTAATAAACCTTAATCTCGATTTGTGTTATGGGTAACCTACAGACATCTCGAGCTCGTAGCTACTAACAACTACGATTCAATAAAACAAAACCAAGAATGATTCCTTAATATATATTCAGTTTGACATAAAATTCTTCCCAAAGGTCAGTATCAAAAATGTAAAATTTTTAATTAATTGCCATTTTGTACTTTTAACAAAAAGGCGGCTATAAAAACTATGTGACGGCATCAGTATACACAGCAGTATAGCTTGGTTTCCAAATAGAGGAGCTGCTAAATATATTTAGTCTTTGTTGACTAGATGTGGTGAGTGAGGCATACTTAGTTTTTTCTGTGTGTTTCCCATCAGTTTTTGGCATGGTTTCATTAAAGTAAGGATATGTAATTTCTCTAGACGAAACCTTTGCCAACAATCATAACAAAGTTAACTCATTAGATAAACACATGGTTCAGCCTTGTAATGGGGCTCAGTAAATGAGGCAAAACATCAAATTCAGGAAGATCTTGATACATTTACCAAAACATCCACTTCATTTAGTGGGGCTGTTACACACGAGGTAATGAGTCAAGATTTTTGTTTGTATAAAAGATTTTATTTTCAGGCGTTCTTTTTATATCCCCAGTGACTACTTAATTTAATTATAAATACACTTAATAAGTAGATATTTAGAGTGTTACATCACTTATAATAACAGCTACCAAGTTTACATAACAGTTAATAAGCTTCTTAAATTGACTTATATCTAGACTGATTTATTACACGGTTTCTTTCTGACATCTAGACAACCATATTCACTACAGCACTAGTAAAGTAACTTCTAAAGGGCTGAGTGATGTCTGAATTACAAACAGTCTATAAGGCTGTCAGTTACATTTCTGAGAGCTGGGGTCTCTTTCACAAAACGTCGTATGACAAATAAATATTGTACGATAAAATTACGTCATGTTAAACCATAGCGTAAAAATATCGTACAATATTTATTTGTCATACGACGTTTTGTGAAAGTGGCCCCTGGTTCTGGTCAGTTGGCAACTGACGGCAACTGATCAGTCCTAGTTTCAAATGTGACAAGTGTATCTGTGTCTCTCGGCAACATATTGCCATCATGATCTTAGCTAGAGACTAGCTCACCGCTTATTGAGATGGACAGATTTCTAAAAATAGATCAAAGGATAGGTAGAAATTCTGAATTTTAACATGGGAAAGATGGGAAAATTTAACATTTGGACTGGTAAAATTTCTCTTAATAGGGATTTCTGACAGGCTGATTTTCAATCCTAGATAAGACTCTGGTTGCCCTCTAGATCCAGATAGTCGAGCATGTTTTATTTTCTAGGACCAGTTTCAACTGATCGTGAGTAGTTCCAAGCAATCACAACTGACATCAATCACATAAGCACTCTTGCATCTGAGTTATGACTATGACTCAATGTAATTAAAATCAGATCTCAAAAATGCTCCCCGGGTTTTGTTTGTCGCTACATTGAGATCTAAGGCAAACACC
>JAVFBX010180714.1:0-14559 GCA_034783855.1 Mopalia kennerleyi
GAAGCAGCTCTGTGATTGGTCAATTTAAGAAACCAATCGACATTGTAGGTGGGGTGATTGCGTTAGACCTCAATATACGCGACAAACAAAACACAGGGAGCGTTTTTGAGATCTGAATTTAATTAGACTGGGGCTGAGGACTAACTAGTTCTATGTCCACTTTTTCTTGAACTGAGATAATTGAGGTTGAAAGTTACCCATGACACATTTTTCTATTGATAACCATGAATTACTTTCACATTTTCTCATGGAATTAATTCACCGCAACTTTGGGACAAAGAACTTGTTAGCCCTTAGATCTCTATCAGTAGGTTAACTGTAAAATTCATAAAAGTGGACATAGAACTTGTTAGTCCTCAACCCATGATATATTGGCAAATAGTCACGGATTCTAATGGACAAGGTGCAGGGGCTTAGCCAGAAATAAAAAGTATGGTGTCCAAAATAGTCAATTTGGTTCACTTTTCAAACAAATGTGTGTCCAATTTTGACAGTGGTCCTATCTCCTGCATGTTAAAGTTTCTTAAAACAGGGTATCCAAATGAGGCAATTGTTCCCTTCAGGGTGTCCATTTGGGTGGGTGGACGGGTGTCTGCCTAAGCCCTTGACAAGGTGTCTCATCTGTACTGCCAGTGCACTTTATGTTGTATATGATAGAAACCTGGATAATTTGTTACATACATGTCATGTATTATAGAACACTCATTGATTTGATTAACATATACATTTAACAAATTTATGTGAAAAACATGTATATTTAAAAATTATTCTGAAACAGTTTTGATCAGTTTTAATATCATCATAATACGAGTGCCAGTAAGATATAAATAATACTGTATTAGATGACGGACAAATTCCATCAGTACAACATTGTGTATTTGTGTAACATGCCCGTTACTTAAGGTGTTAGCTTAGGTGTCAGAAAGTAAAAAGAACCATTAAACTGGTGTGTGGATCTCTCTATTGTGGTAGTCAGATCAAACAGCTTGATTTAGCACTGACAGATGTGAACAGGTTACTGTATTATCACTGGACACTAGGATTGTCTACCACTTTTTCTGCTCTCTCATCAGCCCAGCAGGTGGCAGCACGCCCCAATCACGCCTGTGACTGTTCTGCCTGGGTAATTGTGGACAGGCCTTCAGGACAGGTTAACTAAACTGTTTTCTCTCCTGATGGTCGCTCATTCATTACCCCTCATTCCATCTGTTTAGGACTGTGTTCAATCCTTGTTGGTTGTTTATTCTCAAGCTAGCTTCCCCCAGTGCTGACATTTCCATGCTTGCTGTAAGTTGAATCTGAAAACTATTGGTCATGAACAGCAGAATTCAATAAGCTAGAATTTGTTTGCTCGGCACCTACATTTATTTTGAACTGATTGTCACCAACCATCAAAACTGGGAAGTAAAAATGGAAAATGAGAGATAGAGAATATTTAGACAAATAAAATAGTACATGTATGCAAAACCCATAAATGAAGCACATCACTCAGATAAAATGTCAAATTTTTCCTTACACAATATTATAGCACAAATAGTGTAATTATTTCTTTTATTTCTTCTGTGCTATTTCTTTCATTTAATGGCAAACCTTATACCTTTATCAAGCTATGTGTTTTAGACAGTGAACGATTAACTGTATGCTACATGTACATGTATTGTATATAGACACAAAAAAACATATAGTTTTTTGCCATTAAACCAAAGGCTAGCTGTACTTTTTTTGGCAAAGTTGTGACCATTTCAACAAATCCTGTATTAAACATTGGAAGGCTAGTATCTGAATAATCTGATAGGCTTACCTTTCATAGATCAAGTTTGAATTTTACCTGGTTTGTTAATTTTGTCCGAAGCTATGCTTCAGTGCTTGGCGTAAGCCTAAGCAAGGCTAAAACTGTTCACCAACAATTTTGAATTGGGTACACACAAAAATGTGGTGGGTGCACAGTTTTTATGGACAGTATGGTTAGAATCAAGCAAATAAATGATGAACATCCAATATACAAGCAATTGATAAACTTTTTTTTTTTTTACAATATTACAACTCTTGGAACTGGTGATACATGTATTTTGATAACTAAATATTAACATGAGAAAATAGTATGAAATTAGCTAAACAATACTTAGTATTTTTTTAGTATTTTTTTCAGTATGAATATAGATGTAATGCTGGGATAGCCATTACAATGGTCTATTTGCACAAATGTTAATTTCAATATGCGAGACATGTGGTGTGAACTTTCAAGATCTATGCTCTGCAGTTGAAAAGTTTAATTAACATTTCAGCAATTACTAACTTGTCTGTCAACTTGAATTCTACAGGAAAATTTTGTTATGAAGTCTTGTTGTACATTTAGACGCAGCCTGTGTTAACCCAGTTTCATGACTGCATAAAAGATATTTAATTGCTTAAAAGTTTTCTCCAAAGTTTTTAGTTTCTCTCAATTGCATTTTGGTAAATTGGTCAGGTCTGCACATCTGTTGACTTACTAATGAATTACTTATGTAATGCGGTGTTTAAATGCACACCTGGAAAATCATGCGACCGTGGGTTGCGTGAAATCCTACGTCTGGTGAGAAATTAAAAAAAAAAAAAAATTTTTTTTTTGTTTTTTAAATTTTTAAAAAAATTTTGTTTATTATAATTTTTTTATAAAAGTATAAACCAACTTCAATTTTGATGTCAAACCAAAAAAAGTTTGAATTTATCACATAAAAGTTAATCCTATAGTACATGATGTTTAACATTTTTTCGAACAATAATTGCCATTTGTAGAATCTGGTGAGAAATTTTTAACCTGAAAATTAGTGGTCGGGAGAAATTTTACATTTTTTTCCAAGGATGTTTATATGGATTTATTATGCAATATTTGGGAAAGATTAATGCTCTGTAGCAAAAGGAATATAGATCAGAAATATGCCCAATGGTGGAGAATGCACGATGTGAGCTCTTGTAGAAGTTAATAAAAGTAAATCTCCCACTCATTTTAGTGCCGGAGGAAGCCTGTAAAGTAGAGTGCGGGGATAAATGGGACATTATCCTGGGATTTGCCTTGATTTTAATGATCTAACTGCACGGAACTTGGCGCCTGTTTACTCAGTAAGTGTGCGAGATTGTTTACCCCATGAATGAGGAGAAGTCCTCAATGTCATGTTAACAGGGCTAGGTTTCCTCCCAGTTTTCCACCGTAATAAGGCCAGAAGCAGTGTGAAGTGGAAAATCCAGTATCATATAAGTGAAATACCCTTGAGCATGACGTTAATCCCCAATCAAACAAACCATCTAACAAGTGAAGTCCCCCAAAAGATGGTCTATGATTTATTATATATATTATATATTTTAGTGTTAATACATTCTTGTTTTCATTAAATCTGTGTTGAAGTCAAGCCAGAAAGGGGATACAGTACATTTACTTGGTCTAGGGTCTGATGGAAAGGAACCTGGAAATTAAATATTTCTAGACACTTCTATGCTGTTGCATCACCTAAAAACTAAAGATAATTACTATCTTGGCAACAACTATTGTGATATATCTATAGTTTGATGTATTGTTACGCCCCTAGCATGTATAGGATCCCCATAGTCCTGAGAAGGTTCGATGCATGTGAACAAAGAATGTCCAGGGTCTTTCTTTAAAGAGCATGTAGAAGAATTTAAGCTGGATGAATATGACATAAAGGTAGCGACTATTTGTAAAGAACAATTCCGCAGTATTATGAATGGTAAAGAGTTCATAAGGTCACTTGATATTTGTCTTATTGTATCGGGTGGTGTGAGAGGCTGGGTTGATCTAACACTGGTAATTAGGGACCTTCAAGCACAGCCTACTTCTCACCTGCCCGCTCTGCTCTGAATAGAGAAAGTGAGGAGAGTATAGATGTATAGACAAGTGACAAGATGGTTATCAGGGCTGATACGGCAGGTATTCGCCCAGTCCTGACATCTCTAATCTGGTTGTTACTGGGCTAAAGCTGCCTGGTAACAATAGCACAGCCGCTCTAAAGCTTGTCACAAGTCTAACCCCTCTGTTCTACTCACCACAACAATGTCGTAAAAAATGAAAGGCTGGAGAGGAAATTGAGCTTCCGTGGTTATACAGCCAGACCCCATGTGGAGATAATTGAGGCCTTCTTCCCTGCAGCCCACAGTAAGGTACAGCCTGCACCTCCGCCCCTAATATTTGTCATTTAACAACGCCTTGGACTGCTGCAGCTGAAAGGTGGGAAAGCGGAAAATCCAATTTGTTGTTCAAAGATAACCTCTCGCATTTGTAAAAACCCAGTGGCGTTTCTGGGTGCCCATTCACTCTCTGGCATTGTCAGTTTTTGATGGAGGTATCCGGTGGACCCAGCATGTGTTTACCTTTGACCAAACTGAGCTGCAAAATGTCTCTTTTTATTGCTCCAGTCACAGCTAAATCATCATTAGGTACTTAGTTTTATGTCTGAGGTCTCGTGCTAGCCTTTTCATTAAAGTACAAATTTGCCATATCCTTTTTTAGTGTTGACCTGAGTTTGTTTAAAAGCCTGTGTTTAACTAACTCTGTAACAATGGTTTATTTGAGCATGGTTGAGTTCACAAGCACATCTGCCTTTGCTCTTTGACCTCCATATTTTTTGTATCCATCATCTTTATTATTAATTCCTTTAGTTCACCAAGGGTATGGCACATATCATTATCTAGATACATTCTTACAGAGTTAGAGAAACTAAAAGAAGCAACAACAATGTAGCAATATGAAAAATACATAGTATGTATACAAATATTATTGTATATCAGGCCTGTGCTGTCATCTTGTCCCGCGTAACATTAAAATCGGACCTGTAAAATTTTGTGAGATAACCAAACATTTGTATTTGCCGCTGCTTTGCTGATATTTTAAATAAATAAATTTAAAAAAAAACATACAGGCCTGCGCTGTTGGGGAGAACGAACCGAACAGTTTATGCAAACTTATTTTAGGAGAATCTGAACAGGGTCTTCACATGTTTTTGGCGGGTGGTTGGAGGGAGCTTTATGTTGCCCTGGTGCTATCAGAGCTAAAGGGAAACAGGAAGTCGATCTGTTTTTGGTGCCTATATTGCGTCCTGTTATTGTCCCGTCCATTTCTTTGTTTGTTGCCAGTGGTCTCGAGGGTGGTTTCCTTCACCCATTGGGCTGGCACGCGTCATATAAGTGAAATACCCTTGAGTACGACGTTAAACCCCAATCAAACAAACAATCACATGTTTATGCAAACTTATTTTAGGAGGATCAATTTATAGGTTTCCCAAATTGTTTGATGTGTTTATTTAATTGTTACCTGGTAAACAGAAGTAAAAAATTCTGCAGCTAGTAAAAACATCTACAGAGTGTGATCTAGGTCCAAATTTTGGGCACCCTTCATTTACACTGTAAAGTGGACAATCTGTCATCATGTAAGTAAAATACCCTTGACTACGACAGTAAACCCAAATCAAACAAACCAGTTAAACCATGAATGGGTTTGTGCATATTCAGGGTGTGTTTTACTAGAAGTCTATCAAGTAGAAGTATTAAACCAGCCATGATGCAGTCTTAACAGCATTGTAACCAGACAAGCGCTGATTGATGAAAAAAGAGTCCCCTAGTGAGACATAGAGAAATCGCCAAGGACATGAATTGGATGTGGAATCATGGGTAAATCATGCTCAAGCTATTTCTACTTCTTTTTTAAAGGATAGATATTTACCCATATCGCATAAGTGGATTTTGACTTTCAAACTGCCCGAAACAAAAGAAATCTGCCATTTCTTGCGCACTGAGTCATATGGCACCATGAAAGTCCACTGAAGGTCACAGTGCTGTTGACACTGAGTAATGGCTGGTTTCATACTTCTGTTCGATAAACTTCTGGTTTTACAGATTATTTGACCACAACGTCTAATCAAACCATGGATTGCTTTGTGTATTTTCAGGGTGATGTGATGTGTAAGGAATGTTTCTACAAATCATTTGAGGAAGAGGTACACCATACAATCACTACAGGGAAGCTGTTCACCAGAGGAGAAGTGGTGGCCATTGGAGCATCAGGGGGCAAAGGTTATTCACTCAATATCACTCGATAGACAACTAAAACTATTGATGAATCCCCATCTAAAAGAGCGTATTTTTCTCTTTCGAATACAATTTTGTTCTAATTGTATTCACCAAAAGGAGAAAAGGAAGGCAGTATAAATATATACTGCTGTTTGCTATACAGCAAATGCAAGAATAGTTCAAAGCTATGGGCATTAAGAGCTGTAGCCAATGAGTAGGAGCATAGCTGTCAGCTGACTACTTTTGAGTAATGGACATGGGGGAAAGATTGAATACACAGACAAAAAAAAAAGATAAGGAGAGGAATAAGCAAAATAATGCACGCTTCAATCAGATTTAATCATCATTTACTGTCTGCTTACCTTGAATCTGTTGATAGTTTTATATCTTGGGAATTACTCAGGGTTGACAGAACTTGGCAACCTCTATGCGTAAGCTTACATGTTTTGTGGTAGGCAGTTACAGAAAGGCAAGCCTGGGATGTAGGGTAGCAAGTATGCTGACATGTTTGGCGCTGTGTACGTACAGAAAGATTGGATTGGGATATAGGGTGAACAGTCAATCCCCTGGGTTGCATACAATCCTTTTTATCCTTTAAACAAATTGTAATACATTGTAGTTAATTAAATACTATTTAGCTTTGAAACTCCTTTAATTTGTCATGTTTGTTAACGATTGAATTTTTAGCTGCTTATCATTTTAAGATAAAAGGAGTAAAACCCCAATCACACCTGTAAATATGTATATTTCACAAACATTTTTCCTGTGTTCAGATTCCACTGTCCTGGCCTATGTTATGAAACTTCTCAATGAGCGTCATGACTATGGGTTAGACTTGGTCTTACTATCTGTAGACGAAGGAATAACTGGTTACCGAGATGATTCACTAGAGGTAGGTGTACCGTAAAATTCCCTGTTAAGGCCCTGTTTAATAATGGTATCGTTGGCAGGTGGGAAAGGTATTTCCTTGAGCATTGTGGATAGACTGTAGATTCATGAGCAGGAGAAGGGAGATTCCACTTGGCCCAGTGCGCTGAGCGCTAAGGGGCAACAAGACTTGATGTGTTTGCATTGTCTTTGTATTACAGTATGTTAAGCCATTGTCCTGTCTTGTCATTATTTGTTGCCAGTGACCTCGAGGGTGGTTTCCGCACCCATTGGGTTTGCATGCTGGTATACAAGTGGCAAAATCTTAAGTATAGCTTTAAACTCCAATCAAACAAACCACATGAACAGATTCAAAGTCTTGCCCCAACTGTGTGTATTCCTCGCACTCTCTATGTAAAACTAACTTGTTAATTTAATTGTAGACGTTTCATGCCATGAGCTGTGGTACCATAGCTCAATAAGTTACCCAGACTATCCCCACAAAAATGTATGCTAACTAAACTTATTTCTATATAATTAAATTCTTTCGATTCGATCGAATGCTGCAAGGTAGACTAGGGTGATCTGTCAGTGATTGGCAACAGTAACCAAAATAACTAAAATATTACACATGTGAAAAACTTTTTTTTTTCATATAAATGAACCACTGTCTGTTAAGTGAAATGCCCTTAAACACGTCATGAAACACCAATCAATCATTCAATCCTGTAAATGGACTTTGATTATAGAGCTTGTTTAGCAGTAAAACTCTTTTTGTTTGTGTTTCCTGAACAACTGTGACACTGCCAATGGTAAAAAAAGCGGAAAATCAATTATCTGTATACGGGTTGTGTGAATTCTTTTGAAGGTTTTGGAGATTGATACAATACCATTCAAAGTTTATTTCAAATCGAAATTTTGATTAATTCTCACATTCTGTGTTTTATAGACAGTGAAGAGGAACCAACAGCAGTACGATTTACCACTCAAAATTGTCTCATACCAGGTATGTATACAAATTGAGGAATTATAGGAGGGAGGGACTTAAAACTGCTCTTACCTGTCCATCCCAAATGTTAAGCCTGCCTCACAGGAGTGATTCTCCGTCGGCGACTAATCACAAGAGATTTTCAGTCGGCGACAGCTTTTGCCACAGATGGAGCGATTCTGAGTCGGCGATTCTTCTAAAGTCAGCTGATATTTATACCATGTTAGTCGCCGACATTCGGCGACGAGTTGCAAGATATTAAACATGACAGTGTCTAGTCGCGTGGCAAGCCTGCTGCACACGGGGCGATTCCCTTGAGATTTTTTGTTGACGACGGAGAATCGCTCGTGTGTGGCGGTCTTTATTAACACTTTAAATTTTGGCAATGGATGAAATTGCTTTTTACCAATTTTGGCAAAACAATATGGCCCTCATCAAGTAATTTTAAAATATTCATGTCTGTCAGGTTGTGGACAGGATAACTTGAGAACAAACACAGATTAAATTCTAACTTGGAATGTAGCTTCATCCTATGAGGATAACAGAGGGGATTGCATTTTGCCATATTCTGCAAAACAATATGGCTGTCATTGTATATATTTACATTATGCATAGCTGTATGAGTTGTGAACTTGATAACTTGAAAATAAATCTTCTGATTAACTTCTTACTATGAATATAGCTTCATCCTAATCAGTCAATTGGTGGGATTGCATTTCACATAATTCCATTAAAACAATCTGGCCATTGTTGCAAAATTTTACAATATTCACATGATATTGTGAACATGATTTCTTGATAAAAAAAAAATCATAAATTAACTTAAAACTTGGAATATAGTTTCTGTCTTTTGAAACAACAGGTGGGATTGACTTTCACCAAATTCTGCAAATCAATATGACTATGATTGCTGATTATTTGACAGTTTTCACAGCTGTATTTGTTTTGAAAAATATTTACACCGCTTATTCTTAGACTTGGAATGTAGCTTCCTTCTGTAAAGTTGAAGAATAGGATTGAATTTTATCAAATCATTAAATTCTGCAAAACAAAATGGCGGCCTTTGCGTAATTTTACAATCTTCGTTTCTTATGTGTCAGGAACACAGTAGCTTGAACATTGTACAGAAAAATTCAGCGTGAATTCATGTTATTGTTAAAGATTCCACCTATCACAAGTATGGATGGGATTGTATTCAGTGCTCTGTCAAAGTACACACACCACTGCTTTGCACATTTAATAATTTTCAGATGTCTAGGCTACATGTACATGTATGAGGATGATAACTTGAAAAAAAAATTAACAAAATTAATTTTAAACTCACACTATTTATTCTTGTTGCGACAAAGGAAGTTATTTTACCAAATATCATATGGCCACTGCCATTTTTGTACTAATTATTTACCCAACTATGTCTTACAAGATCATACATGTAACTTGAAAATATGTTAAACCATTGTCATTAAACTCAAAATTAAGCTTAATTCAATTCGTACCATAGCCAGGATTGCTTTCCACCAAAATTATGAACACCAATATAATGAAAAGCACCGTTTATATATAGATGAAAGGAACTGTTCTCAAACCTAAATGGGAATAGGTGATTTACCGGTAACCAGAATTTTGAGCACGCTCGCTTGAAAACCGATTAACATCAAACTTGGTATGTAGCTTCCTCCTGTTAAGACGACGAATGGTATTGCATTTCACCAAATTCTGTTAAACGAAATGGCCGTTTTTACATCATGCATTTATGTGTTGTGAACACAATAAGTAGAGAATAATTTCATGGATCAATTCAAACTTGGTATATTGTTTTCTCATGTTAAGACGACGGATGGTATTGCATTTCACCAAATTCCGTTAAACGAAATGACCGTTGTTACATAATTTTAGGATATTCATGCCTGTAGGTGATGTGAGCACGTAAAATACAGGAAAAATTCACGGATTAAGTTCAAACTTGGTTTCTCTGGTTAAGACGGCGGATGGGATTACATTTCACCAAATTCTGTAAAAACAAAATGGCCGTTATTACATGTACATAATTTTAGAATATTCATTCCTGTATGTGATGTGAACACGATAGGTAGAGAATAAATTCACGGATTAACTTTAAACTTTGAATATAGCATCCTGTCTCTTAGACAATAGATCGGATTGAATTTCACCAAGTTCTGTAAAACAAGATGGCCTCCATTGCATTTTTAACAATATTCATTACTGTATATGTTGTGAACACTATAGTCTATAACTCTGTAACACATTGATGGATTAACTTAAAACTTGAAATAAAGTCTCCACCTACATAGACAACATTTGGGATTGAATTTCATCAAATTCCATAAAACAAAATGGCTGCCATAGCGTAATTTTACAATAATCATATCTGTATATGTTGTTAACACGATAACTCTGCAACAAATTCTCTAATTAACATGAAACTGATGGGATTGAATTTCATCAAATTTTGTAAAACAAAATGGCCACCAATTCATCATTTTGCAAAATTTGCATGTGTTCTGAACATGATAATTTTGAGATCAAATTCACAGATTAACCTGGAACCTGGGAGCTAGCTTCCTACTACTAAGACATAGTATAGAATCAGGGGCTTAGCCAGAAATCAAAAGCTGGGTGTCCAAAATGGTCATTTTGCTTCACTTTTCAAATAACTGGGTGTCCAATTTGGACAGTTTTCCTATCTTTGGCATGTTAAAGTTTCTTAAAATAGGGTGTCCAAATGAGGCAATTGTTCACTTCAGGGTGTCCATTTGGACGGGTGGACGGGTGTCTGCCTAAGCCCTTGGATAGAATTGGATTTCATTAAATTGCACAAAGCAATAATGTGATTTCTTGTCTCCAATTTCCGTAAAACAAAATGGCAGACATGACAAAATTTTAATATATTTCAAACTTGGACAATATTTTCCTCCAGTTAAGAAACCGATGGGATTGCATTTCATTTTCATTTTCATCATTCAAATTCAGATATTCACTTCAAACTTTGCTTTTTCCGTTAATACAATACATGTAACATAGATGTGGTTGTATTTCATTAGGTTTCACAATAAATATGACTGACTGCATATTGCACCATCACTTTTACTCTTTGAAGAAAATAATAGTACTTAAACAAAAGTAGGAAAAGGTGATTTGACTGGGATTATGAACATATTTTTTCAAAAAAAGCCTCTAGTGGTGGACCTGCTAGCTACTCAGCTTGTTTTAGGTTACTTTCACATTGATACAAAATTAACTGGGGATTTTTTTAATGGTGCAAATCAATGACACAATCAATGTAAGTTTTCCAAATGTGAATGCAGGTGGTTGGAGTTTTATTTTGCCCTGGTGTTCTCTCCCCTTAGGGGTACCCAAATCCGATTTGTTTTGTGATGTCTTGCCTTTGTATTAGCTTGTGATTATCCTGTATTGTCTTCATCGCCAGTGTCTTTTAGAGTGGTATACTTCACCCAGTTATTAAAGTAAAGTGTTGTCCCAATCACACAAACAAAATTTGAATTATTACTTCTTTCAAGAATGTGTCGACCGTCAGGTGTATGAGTAAGTCAGACGATGTGTCCCAGGTAATCGCGGGGGTGGTTTTTATGAGGTTCCCTCTTGGTTTTCCACTCAGCTCTTTGGCAATGAACAGTGTGAAGTGGACAATCCGTACCTCACTGTACCTTTCAGGGGTTCAGGTGTGTAAGCATCAGGTATATCAGTGGGCAACACAATCTGGCCATAGCAAGTGCTTTTATCATATTTCCTCTTGATTTTCCACTGTATTTAGGCTAGGAACAGTGTGAACTGGGAAATCCGTCATCATATAAAGGAAATACTATTGAGTACGAAGTAAACCCCAATCTGCCAAATAAACAAATCAGCACATGTTCATATTTATCTTTACAGGAATTGTATGGTTGGAGTATGGATGCTATTGTTAAACAAGTGGGTCTTAAAAATAATTGTAAGTTAATCAAATTCTCATTTTTTTCTTATATTGACTCTTTTAAAAAAAATGTAAATTCATATTTATATTTGATTCTTGTGTTGTTATCTTCTGTAGCTCAATTGGTAAGTACTTGAAAAGCTAGCCAGAATTCTGGGTTAGAATTCTGATGGAATCTGCAAGCAAACAAAATATTTTTTCTTTACTTTTGGGTTCTTTGCTTTGGATTGATTGACCGATTGATTAGTGTTTTACACCATGCTTATGGGTATTTCACTTATATGACCGCAGTGTTTTCCAACAGTAATTGACACTAGCACAACAATAAAATGGGCTGTATTTTGATTCGTTGGAAAGTAAATCTTCCTTCAGTGCTAAAGTAAAAACAGAATTGCTAGTTTGATACTATCCAAACAAACTGCTCTTAGCCAGAGGGTTGTTTGCTTTGGAAAGAAGTAGAATAATTTGCCATCATATAATTGAGATTACCTAGAGAGCATGGCGTTAAACACCAATTTATCAATAAATCTATCTAAAACTTTGTGATAGTGTATTGATGGAGGTTTTAAAGTGATCCTGTCATTAGATTCTCCAGCATTTAAACATTTTAAAAACATAAACGTTCTTTTACGGATGTAGTGAAAAGAGGAACTCTATATGTTTAACATCCTTCCTACATCCCTCTAGCTATGGGCAGTATGACCAGACTATAGTCGTGCAGCTATTACTCAACCCTGGAGGAATTTCAACTGTTTAGGGTAGCAAAACCCTAAAAAAAATCTTGTTTTAGCGGGCTTACGACTGTACAAGCACATTGATGTCTAGTATATGATATAGTCTTGAAGACCGCATTAAACACTTCAAACAATCTGTTTATATGACATAGCCATTTTATCTTGTATGTTGTTGTATTTTTAGCCATGTTAATGAAAGTTGTATGTTGTTGTTGTATTTGTGTATAGGTACATTTTGTGGTGTATTCCGGCGACAAGCTTTAGATAGAGGAGCCATGTTAATGAAAGTTGATAAAATTGTAACAGGTGAGACACTATTAAATTGTCTTCTTTTTCCAGATATTTCTAACTATTTCACCTCCTTGATTTACTTCCTAAATCACTGAAATAATAATAAAGACATTACAAATGTTAAAATTGAAATAACACATACTCCGGCAATGGATGCCTTGTCACATGGTCAGGTAAACTGAATAAAAAATCCAATTTAAACCAAAATATTCAATATTTTTAAACAGATTCTAATAGAAACCATATTCATTTAAGTTGAAGATTGGCGCAGTAAAAGTTATTAATATTGCTTTTTATCATCAGAGAAGTAAATCAATATCACACTAGCAAGTAAAACTCCAAAATACATGGATGATATATTTATTTTGTTAAATTCAGGTCATAATGCTGATGATATAGCGGAGACAGTTATAATGAATGGTAAGTCTTCTTAACAATATGTCCGTGGAAGATATTAAAGGGAAGTTTTCTAGTGAATTAAGATATCGCAGAATGGTTTCTTGTAGGTTTTCCAGTAAACACCAACAATGCTGCCTTGTAAAGTCATGATATCTTGGTGATATTCTGGAGTATGGTGTTAAACACCAATCAAATAATTAAATAAACACATCTTCTGCTTTTGTGATAACTGTATTAAGTTAAATCTGTTGGTAAAGGAGTAAAACTATTTTGTTAATTAATGGTAAACCGTTTCATGAAAAACACACTTTATAACATTGGCATTATCCGTATTACAAAGCTCTGTTGGAATGTTAAGAACTGTAGGGGGCTGGTGGGGGGTTCCTGTGGTGCTCTCAGAGCTAAGGGGCAACATGGAAACAAACAGTTGCACAGTCTATCAATATATATTTGCAACAGTTACTGCTTTTTCTTATTATGTCTTGGATCTTGTTGTCTTGTCATTGGTATTGGACAAGATGACACTTGGAGATGATGGGCCCAACTTTGGGAATAGGATTACATGTAGCCTGATGTAGGTGAACCTTGACTTATAGTTATTATACCAAGTAAATGACACATGTTGGCTATTGTTTTTCAGTATTGAGGGGAGATGTGGCCAGGTTAAGAAGATGTACAGCCATTACTACTGTAAGTAAATACGGTCTATATATTGACATCTATCTATACCCATAAATCATGAATTAATATATTTTATTCATTTCAGTAGGGATTGTACATCAAGTTAAGAATTTAAATATGACATACATCATTTCAGTATGAGGTTAACCTGAAATTATGTGAGTTAGTGGTTTATTAAGCTGTCATGTCGTCAGAATTGGGATGTAGGGGGAAAATGAATGATATTCGTCCACTGAGGTGTGTCCCTGATTGATGGTAACAGTGGTGCTCATGAAGGGTCATCTTATTCACATAGACAAAGTAAAAGTATAGTATGAGGAATATTTGCCATGTAATTTCTAATCTATTCTGTGCCATAGTGTTAATATCTAATGTTATTATTTGATGCAAAAAAAAAAAAAAAATGGAAATGTCTCCAAACAACTTATGGTGATACTAGAGAAAACTGTTTGCATCTCACATTTGTGCCTACAGTTCTATCTTTTAATAGGACACGGGTGGCCAATTACCTTTTTCTGTGTATCAATGGACCTGGGACTAATATAAGAGGGATAGGCAACGGCATACGCTGACAGGCTAACCCAGGGAAT
>JAVFBX010180725.1:884-14556 GCA_034783855.1 Mopalia kennerleyi
GGTTTAACGCCATACTTAGGGTCGGTTAACTCATTTGGTAGAGTATACCTGTCCAATTGTCGAAGGAAACCACCCTCGACAACACCGGCAACAAATAAAGACAAGACATGACAAACACTGGATGACTATGATCGTCATCAAACAGATCGGCTGCATGTTGCCCCTATAAGCTCCATGGGGACCAGGGCAACAGGAAGCTCCCTTACAGCCCTCCGCTATAGGCAATTGTTAATCACACACATTTGCAACTACATTTTTGGTGAATACTTCCATAATAGATCTTGTATACGGAATGACTGAATTGTAACCAATATTTGTTTATTGGAGGATTGATTTGTGTTTTACGCCGTGCTTAGGGTATTTCATTTATATGACGGCGGTGAATTCCTGCAATAATTGACACCAGAACAACCGATATGTGAAGTGAAAGTTAATCTCCATCCAGTGCTAAATGAAGACAGCATTGCTACTCTTCAAACACACTTCCTTTAGCCCGAGGGCACAGAACTTTGTCAATATCACGTTTGTGTATATATAGTTGTGCATTTCTTTCAAATTTTTAGCCTCTACGCTACACCCATTCTTGCATTTTCTGTACAGAAGTAACCTTTGATGTTTTTTAGTTTTTGTTAGTACACACCAATATGTTCATTTCTTACCATGTCGTAATGACTTATATTAATATACGGGATATCCGATTTAAATCTAGTTTAGTTGGCACAGAGAAATGACGCTTGAGCAAGTTTAAGTGAACAGTTAAGTTCGTGAAATGTAGGCTTTGCAGTAAACACCGGATGGTCCTCAAAAAACCTTAACTGGGTTAACTGAACTGAACAATGTATTAATTTGTTACCACGTCCTTCATCTCAATATAGAGTTGGAAAAAACCTCAGGGAAATAACAAGATAATGTTGGGTCTCATTTAAATCTTTCAGTCTTAATGGGCATGTCATATCTTCGCTTTCTGGACAGCCCCCCCCCCCCCCTCCCTTCGGAGGATCGAAAGAAAAAAAAGGAAAGGAATGAAAAAGAAAGAAAGGAATGAAGAAATCTAGCACGCTGAATGAAATGGGAATAATGTACCAGTAAGGTCTGGAGTTGTGAGTGAAAGTTTTACTGTATGTTACCTAAAAATGTTTTGCATAGAAATAAAAATGGACAATACAATATCGATCTTATTAACGTACTCACCCAGAATATCAGCCTAGATTGCCGCTCCGCCTTTCCTCAATCTCAGAGCTTACGGGGCCTATAGGAAGCCCCTCGGCACTCGCCCTTTAGTTAGGTTTTGATGTTTTAAATGACTCCGGCAAAATATATTTTTTTGCTTTTATTCTTAATAGTTTTGCCAAAATATACGTACGTACTCCGTTATTTTTAATCATACTTCATGTTTGTTTGTTTGAGTTGGGTTTAACGTCGTACTCAAGGGCATTTCACTTATATGACGACTTTATTTGACCTAATTAAGGTGGAAAACCGGGAAGAAACCTCGTAAAAACCACCCCCGCGATTGCCGCAGCCACATCGCGTGACTCACTCATATACCTGAGGGTTGACAGACGGACTAGATCCTGTGAACGGTACAGCGAATCATACTTCATGAAAACAAAAAGCTCGTACATTTCGCGAACTTCAACGTTTAGGATTTGACGGACATGTGACTAGGCTGAGATAGTTTAGCATGCAAATCTCGTAACAATTCGTGATAGCGCCTTGCATGTACAACATACCGCTATTTTGTCCAAGAGTCAGTAGCAATGCTTTTTTCAATACAATTGTTTTGTTCTCTGAAAAGTGATATCAACAATGTTTGTGGCGCACTTCAAAATCTCAAAAATTGCACGTATATAAAATTCTAAATCTTTGGTTGTTATTATTTAAATCAATGCTAGCACTTTCTGACATGCTAATGTAGACCTCATGCATATCCGTGTCCTATCAGACTGACTGATAGGACACTACGACTTTCAGACTGCAAAATACTTGAATTGGACTTGTGGCTCTTGTATTCTTTTTCTCTTTTAAAACTGCACCCATTAAGATCGATCATGATTGATCAATCAAAATGACAAAATTAGCTGAGGTTAGCTCTACATGCTATCTCGTTATTGGAGCTTCCGGGACTGAGGCGCTCCCTGGTCTTTTGAGCTGTGATAGTCGAGCCTCCTCTTTTGCAAAATTCTGTATCCACCACTGACCCCGACCCTTAACAAATTCTGACATTAGCTTCATATGCAAGCAAGCATTGACAGGCAAACGAAACGATTTAATGTCGTACTTACAGATCATCATCGACGCAAGGAACACAAGACACGACAAACTTAGGACGCAATACTAAATAACAAACAGAGTGGGTGCTTGTTGCACATTCGATGGGAGAGCACCTATGCAATATTAAGCTCCCTCGGACCACCTAACATAGAGTTATAATGTGTAGTTTTAATTTTATGCCAAGTACGTCTTAGCGTGGGAGTTGGTAGGTGGAGTTTCCAGGGGGCATGTTACATGTATGTCAACTGTGCGGTGACAAATACATAGGCCTATTGAACTAGGAAGTCTTTGGAATCTCTCAGCGACCATAGTCATCATGATAGAAATGCTATCATATCAACAGATAGAGATACTCAGTGATGTTCCTAGAGTTGACAGTCAACTGCTTGGTTTCAGAACAGAACGTATTCCAGAACTACATTTGCGAAAAAATCATGAAATTTGGTTGGTTGTTTATCATTTTAAAATATAATCAGCTCTGCTTCACCTGTCAAGACATTGGCTCTAAGATACACCCCGGTCATCTTGTTTTGCACTTTAATTGCTGATCTGTGGCAAACGTCACCGCAAATATGGGGCGGAAATAAATGTGATAGCCTGACAGAGCGTACGAGAGTTGTCTTAGTCTCGTCCAATATAGAAACTCTCTCTATAATACATTTGGGTTAAGTATGTGTGAGAATACTGTACATACCATATTTTTTCTTCGCGAAATTTAACGTCATCTTACATAAAGGAAAAGGTATACTCATGATCTTTCACAAATGTTGTCATAACACTATCCCATTCTTGGTCTAACGAGATCGCTGAGTTCAATAACAAGAGGTTATTAGTTTGTTTGTTTGTTTGATTGGTGTTTAACGTCGTACTCAAGGGTATTTCACTTAAATGACGACGGAGACAAATACAAAATGTACAAACAGATCGGCTTCCTTTTCCCCTTTAGCTCTGAGAACACCAGGGTAACAGAAAGCTCCTCTTTTCTCGCCTCTTACGATAGACCAAGGAAGCCGCGAGAGTATTCTGCAGGACAGGCCAATCCACTCCCCCACGGAGCTGTATAAAATGTGAATTGGTTTCATAATGTTGGAAAGAGGGTTGACACATGTACATGTAGTTAGAGCAATACAAAGCAAGTCCTAAAGCTTTTTATGCCAAAACTGTTAATTTGATCAGTTTACGCCTGTTGGCTTGATTCGTCTTTAATGCCATTCTTATTCTTAAGCGTATTTGACTATTATGATGGAGGTGTAGTCCAACAGTAAACAGTCACATAAACACAGCCACAAAATGTGAAGTTTTTTCTGTGTTGGATTGTTTGATTGGGGTTTAACGTCGTACTCAAGTGTATTTCACTTCTACCACGACGGATTATCCACTTCACAATGTTCCTTGCCTTATTATGGTGGAAAACCGTGAAGAAACCTCATGAAAATCACCCCGCGATTGCCGGACCCACATCATGTGACTCCCTCATTCATATACCTGAGGGTCGACAAACGGACTCGATCCTGAGAACGGTACATAGAAGTAGGTTTTAGTAAGCGCACTTGCTAACCACTATTATAGCCACGGCTGCAGGCCGTTTCTTCGGAGAAGTGCCGGACTACTTTTAAGTCCTTATAATGTCGCATGTCTGTCACTCCCAGTGTCGAGTGGGCTTAAACAGGGCATTATGGTACAGACAGCTACTCTATATAACATGTGAGAAGTGATCTTTGTATGAAGGTATTTCCAATCAGTTGACAGTGTTAATGTAGCACAGTAGGTTGAGACAGTGTGGAGTGGTCGTTCAGTGCTGCTGACAAAACAAATTATAAGAGGTGATGAAACCATTAAGGATATAGACAGCCTACATAAGAGTCTAGACCAGCAGGTAGTCAGAATGACTCAGAGGGTCTGGCACTATTGATGCTCTTTAACTGGAGCATGGGAACAATATGCAAAGATTATATACCCTGAGGGTTAATTGCCACACCATTACATGTTAAAGATCGATTGATCCATTGATTAATGTTTAACACCATATTCATGGCCAGAGGGATATTTCACAAAGGCTTGGCAATTTAACATAAAGGTAGTTCTCTTAAGTTTATTTGTTTGAGGTTTAACACCATACTTAAGGTTATTTCACTCACATGATGGCATGCCAGTACAATGGGCGAAGGAAACCACTATTACTGCCACTGGCAACAAACAAAGACAAGACAGGACAAACACAGAAAACTCTCAGCCCTTATTATAAATACTGTAAATACATCACAAACAGATCCACTTTATTTATATTAATCTCTAGAGCTTCCGAAGAAACCGTTACCTTTTGTTTGATTGGATCAAAGTAGCCTAGGATCTCAAAGAGTACAGAGTCAAAGAATGGAACTCAGAGTCTTCCTTTGTTTCAAGAGTGCAAATTCATTGTAGTTTTGATTCATGTCATGGTAGAAGCAATAGTGTGCAATTGCATGGAAACGTAGAGCGTGCATCTATTAAATTAGTGATTATTTTAACCTTTATTGGGGATACGGACCAACTATTTGAAAACAATATTTTTTAACCAAGCAAATTAGAAAACAAATTATGCAACTGATGGGCAAAGAAATCCATATACAGGTTATAGCACTAAAAGCACAATTTACCGTAATTTAATGAATTTGTTTGTTTGTTTGAATGGGGTTAAACGCTGTTCTTAAGGTTATTTCAATCACATGACAGCGTACAAGCCCAATGGGTGAAGGAAATCACCCCTCGACAACATTGGCAACAAACAAAAATATCACAGGACAAATAAAGGACAATACAAAGACATCACAAACATATCAGCTTTCTGTTCCTCATTAGCTCAGAAAGCACCAGGGCAACAGGCAGCTCCATCCAACCACCCACGAATGTTATGGAAGATTAATCGCAAATGGCCGGAACATTTCAGTAGGTTTTTATTATTGCTAAGGAGAAAACGTTTTTCCATCTGCAACCATCTGTAACATCACATGTACATGTACCAAATAATGTCAAGACAGGATAATCCCAGGACGTGAAACAAAAACACTGCCAGACCAGTTCACTTTTGAACCCTCTGATTTTTCCGCCAGGCAAACAAGAAACTTCATCATATTGGCCACTCTTGGAATACTATTTTGATGACACAGCTGTAATCTTTTTCAGCAAAACTTCAATATTTTGTGAGAAAACCTGACATTTGCCGCTGCTTTGCTAATTTTTTATCAACATAAATGTACATTTATGAACCAAAAAAAATTGCTTTTTAATAAAAAATTTGGGAAACCCATAAAATGGTCCTCCTAAAATAAGTAAGCATAACTTATTGACTAATTACAGTTTTATAATATTGTTATATATTGTTAACAACATAATATTGTTACTTTTTATCCGACCTGTAATTGGACTGTATGGTTCCTGAATTTCAATAAACAATTACAGCGGAAACCTCATAAAAAACACCCTGGCGTTTGCCTGAGCAACAGACAAACTCAATCCTTTGAACAGTACATTGAAGTAGGATTAGATAGCGCACTCGCCAACCACTAAGCTACGAGCCGCGGGCTTTTTCAATAAGAGGTCATGGATAGATTCAGCTTTCGGTTAATTTGATTTCAGTCTAACAACATATCATGGCATAATGTTATTGAGAACTGCGTCTGGAATTTGATAAAAAAAACGATGTTAAGCTCGCGTTAACAGAAATAGGGTTTTGGTAATTCAATTATACATGTAGTTTGTATTGATTTTTCTAAACACCACTCATGTTTTTGGTTATTGGCGGAAACATAAAAAAAATAGCCATTGCGTGATGATCAACAATCATCCATTTCCAAGAGAAACAGGAATGTTTAAATCTTTCCTTCCTGTAGCTGTCACTTACCATTTTTATTAACACTATGCTAGCTGAGCTGCAAAGCTATTTTACTGGAAAATAAATCCATCTCTCTGCAAAAAGTTTTCTAAAAAAATGGCAGAATGACATCTCTGGATTGGACCAGTCATAGTACAGATGTTTCAAGCAATATCGAGTCGTTCAATGCAATGTACATAGAGTCGGGTACATGCGTCTACATTTAAATGTTGCCATGAGATATCATATTGTCTACTTTATAGGTTCATGAACTCTTTGTTTTAGCTTTGTCTTTTTGTCTGCTTTGAATTTATACAATGCTTGATTTGAAAGTTGATGTCGCAGATTGGCGCTATATGATGATAGCAGCCCAATGATAGCAGACAAGAAATTTGGCGTAAAAACTGGGAGTCTAAAGTGCAACAAACCACAACAAATGATGAGCTTTGTTTTGCACCGTATATGTAACTTCACTGCAGGAATCAGACATTGATAGAAGTTTTTTGAAGGTCTGAATATGGTCTGAATATTATCCCCTCAATTCAATAAAAACTCAATTTTAGCCAACACAAATTCAGAATATAAGAAAATGCAATATTTTATCCATTTGTAATTCTAATCAAAGCTTTATTTAAAATACTTCGATTATTTTAAAAAATCAATGCATCGTCAAATTGAACTTTTATTCAATTTTGGTCATTAAAAATTAATTTTTTAACAAATTGTACTCGAGATTATCTTCATGATCTTGGGTCCGACATAAAATTATGATGCTTAAGCAATGCACTTTTATGTTACAATGAGGAATCGATGTAGTTGAACATACGCTTCACAAAGCAGGCCCTGGGCTGGGAGACAAGAATCTCCAGGACCCACCAAGTACCTGCTAGAATTTATTATATTACAAACAAAACAAGATGAATTTCAGCTCCTTACCTATTTGTCTTTCTATATCTGCCGCCTCATCGGGCGTGGCTCTTGGTATGACCCCCGGGTCACTGAAACTTGTCCGGAATAAAGTAGACATAACAAATATGAATAATGCTCCAGCCACGGCAGGTATTGCTGGACTCACATGAATAGCCAAGTATGGACAACTGAAATAATGGAAACAAATAATACAATTATAAACATACATTGAATGATCTGTTGATTAGGGTTTAAGGCAGTGCCAGGGGCTTTAATAGCCAGAAATCAAAAGTATGGTATTCAAAACATTCTTTTTTTCTTCACTTTTCAAATACCTGGCATTGGTGTGTCCAATTGTTGACAGTTTTCCTATCTCCTGCATGTTAAAGTTTCTAAAAACAGGGTGTCCAAATCAGGCAATTGTTTACTTCAAGGCGTCCATTTGGATGGGTGTCTGCCTGAGCCCTTGGGCAGTGCGAATATTATCAAAACACTTAACATATTATGGTTGCGCTAGTGTCAGTTATTGACGGAATACACCTATGTCCCTTAAGTGAATTCACTTAAGCGACATAGGTGTATTCCGTCAATAACTAACACTAGCGCAACCATAATATGTTAAGTGTTTTGATAATATTCGAAAACTAACTTTCTTCCAGTGCTAAGCAAAGAGAGCATTTGCTACTCGATAAACAAACTGCCCTTCAAACAAGTTTGTTCACCTCAGGTAAAGGTTGGTGTTTCTAGTAACCCTATTAACCCTAAACTTCATTACAAAATGTGAGTCAACACTTAAACTTTATTTTAAATTTTTTTTGAAATGAGACAAAATATCAACTTGTACATGTATACATATTTATGTATAAATTTTCATTTGAAAAAGCCAGTCCCAAAAATTAGGCTGCAAGAAATTTTTTTTTTGATTGAAAACTTAAAGTAAGGGTATTAAAATTAAGTACAGAAAATAAGAAATAAACATCATATCCTTTTCCTTAAATTATATATTTTGGCATAATCCATTCACATATGTCTCGCATAAATTTGTAAGTCTGTAGACAGGCTAATGGGAATAAAATAACATTAAAGATCAATTTTCTTTCATAAGAAAAGACTACTGAAACAGTTTTTTTGCTGGTTTTACTGACATTAAATTTAGACAGCATGATATCAAACGATAAGGAAATAAATAATTGGCTTATTATTACAAGTGACAAGTGCTTTTATCTCCAGTTATTTGTTTCAAAGCATGCCTGACAGTTGCCATTGACAACCCAAAGTCCACAACCTGTATTTTGACCCTTGCAAATTGGTTACAATTGGAAGATAAACTGCTCAGTGTCATGAGCTTTCAATTTGAAGATTGTGGGTTGACAGATTCTGATTTTAATTTGTCGCTACTTTTAAAAAAAAAGTAAGGCAGGAGAGGGATGGGCAATTCAGCTACCCACACTGAGCTTGTTACAATTCTGTAATATTGCTCTTGAACAAGTTTAACACATCAGAGGCTTGGTGTTCACAATTTGTGTATTAACGTTAATTAATTTTATTTAGATGGCCGGGTGGCTGAGTTGTCTAGGTAGCTGGCATTTACTGCTGGCGATTCAGTGCCTGACTCCAAGGGTCGTGGGTTGATTCCCAGATGTGTCAACATGCACAATTTTCTGAAGTAGAATCTGTTCAAAGTAAGAAAGTGTTATCCCAAACTAATGAAAATACGGTTAACTTTTTAGGGTATAATTATTCTAGCACTGCAGGGGCTTAGCCAGAAATCAAAAGTATGGTGTACAGTCCAAAATGGTCATTTTGCTTCACTTTTTATAAAAAAAAAGCTGTGTGTCCCTATCTCCTGCATGTAAAACAGGGTGTCCAAATGAGGCAATTGGCAAATGAGACACCCCTCTATCTAGCCCTTGTCTAGCAGAGAATAGTCTGACCAATGTGAGGATAATGACCCGCATCATCAGTCACTGACATCAACTTGAAGGGCTGGGATTGGTGTTTAACATTGTGCTTAAGGGTATTTCACTTATTTGAAGGTGGTGTACTCTAAAAATAGCCACACCAGCACTATAGCTATTTTGGTTATGGAAAACGTATGGGCGACCAAAGTATTACAAGCCCAACTTAATGTCAACGTCTTTTGAATATATATCTCTCAAATCGAAGCAGGTACACAGCCTTGATCATGGCCTGATAAATTTGGGAAAGGAACTTGGAAAAGTCGTCTAGAAACTATCCTGTAGAGGCAAGCAAACTTGTCTTTCTCTAAAATCAACTTCTACAGATGGTATGACAATGCTTGAAAGCTACTGTCCCTAGCCAGAGGTTTCTGTTCTCCATGTATGCCCTATTAAAGGTAGTTGTATCTCTGTACTACTATTCGCCAGCGGTATACTATAATTTCATAGATACATGTAAAATACTTGAAACTGATCAATTTAAAATGTCCACAAATGTCTCGAGGCCCACACCAATCCAAATCTTCCCATCCTTATCCAAACTAATTTTACGAGGACCGATTTACAGGTTCCGCTAATCGTTCAAAGTACACCGTATCAAATTGACCATACATGTACATGTAGGCCTACAATATATAAATCATGTGTGGGGTGATAATAGTTTAAATGATCCAGTTCATATCTTAGTAATAATATTATAATTAACACTCCGCCATCATATTGAAACACACAAACCAGTGTAATTAGTGTAACAGATTATGTTTGTTTGTATGTTTAAATATGATGGGGGAGTGTTCACTTCCCCCTCTGTCTATTTTATATTAATGTGAGAGGAAAGCTGGTAAAAACCAATACCTAAAATGGTGCAATATATTTAACTGTTCGTTTGTTTGACCTGGGATTAATTAACATCGTTCTCAAGTATATTTCACTTATTTGACAACGAATTGTCCGCTTCACACTGTTCCTTGCCTTATTACGCTGGACAACCAAGAGAAACCTCATAAAAAAAACCCACCCACTATTGCCGGATCCACGTAGGGTGACTCCCTTACAAACACGCTATAACTGAAGTCACCTTGTCAGTTCTCTAACACACCAGAGATCCTGGACGCTAACCAATGACATGACTGAGCTCAACAATGGAACAAACACTGTTAAAAACTAACCCCTCAAAACCTAGTCATGAAGATAGCTTTGCAACCTAAGTATGAAAAAAAAAGAACAGATCGCCAAATACTTGACAAAAAGTAAAGTTTAAATGTGAAAACATAGTATTTTTTGTTTGTATTCAATATTTACAGAAAATAGTGTCATCTGTCAAGCTTTATTTTAATAGCATGATAACCTCAACACTGATACTGATGGCATTTATACATGTACATGTGGATTGCTCAATATCCTGTAAGGGTAACACCAAGCTGATATGTATATGATAATATGGCATTGTATTGAGTAACATAACATTAACAAATTCATGTATTTCTCTTCAGATGTACATGTATCATTTTATGTATGAAGTCTCACAACAAAATAATGCACAGGGGAAATTATTCAAACAGATTGTGGTTACTAGTCAGAGAAAAAAATATAAAAAATTCTCAGAATCCAAATTGGGAATTTTTGTTTTTGAAGTTTCTTACAATAGGTTTATTGTTCTATGTGTATTGTTTCACTGTGTGATTATTAACCGTGTGAAATTGTATGTTTTATGAATCAGATTGCGAATACATATTGTATAAGCTTACCTTTACCTAATACATGTACATGTAGTTATAATCATTATAAAGCTAATGATAACAGAACAAGGGAAACATTGTGTGTTTATGTTCGTGTGACCATCGGCAATAAAATGTGCTGTACTACATTATTAACACTTTCTGGCATGTCGTTTTATTTATAATTCACACATAAATGCTGTACAGTAGCTGGGCACTGTAGTCTGCAAATCTTCTTTTTTCTGTAGATATCATTATTATACTTGGTACTCTGACTCAAGGGCTTAGGCAGACACCCGTCCAAAAGTACACCCTGAAGTGAACAATTGCCTCAATCATTTGGACACCCTGTTTTAAGAAACTTTAACATGCGGGAGATAGGAAAACTGTCAAAATTGGACACCCAGTTATTTGAAAAGCCCATTTTGGACACCCTACTTCTGATTTCTGGCTAAGCCCCTGTTACTTAGTTTTAGCGAAGGAGAGCCTAAGGAGCTGAGGCGGAGGTTTGTACTGTACTTTAATTCACAGTCACTACATGTATAATAACATGTCATGCTGATCAAACAAATGTAGGACACCACTGACTGACCAAGTCGCTGGTAACAAATAATAATAAACAACAAGTCCAGCAGTGATAGTACACAAATGAGAGACTGTTTTCGTTTGTTTTTTTGATTGGGTTTAAGTTGACTCAAAGGTATACTATTGGTAACGGTTTGTCCATTACACTGTTCTTTGTATAAATACAGTGGGAACACCCCAGCGATTGAGAAAGCCACATCATGGGACTCACTCATAAATTTAATGGTAGGTAGAAAGACATGATAATTCAAATAAATTAATCATTCCCGTTTAGTTGTAGTTTTTAGAATGTACATGTATAATAGCAAGTACCGGTATATAAACTGTAAAAATACTAAATTATTTCAAGTTTTTATTAATACCGGTATATATTATTGTTCATGTTCTATACATTTTATTATAATCTTGTAACCATTAAGATTATTCTGTTTAAAACCTATTTATTTTTAAAATATGGTAATGTTTTGACTTAAAAAGAATTATTATTGTAAAGTATATATGAAAATAAACGTTGTGATTGACGGGCCGCAAAATCCATACCAGGGAAGCAGCCCTAAAACCCTAATTTCAACTTGATCTTGAACAGTAATGTACATTAGAGTAGGATTAGTTTGTTTGTTTGATTGAGGTTTAACGTCGTACTCAAGAGTATTTCACTTATATGATTGTCCACTTCTAACTGTTCCTTGCCCTAGTATGGTCGAGAACCAGGAGGAAACCTCGTAAAAAAAAACCCCGCGATTGCCGGAGCCACATCTTGTGACTCACTCATATACCTGAGGGTCAAAAGACAGACTCGATCCTGTGAACGGTAAATCAAAGTAGGCTTTAGAAAGCGCGCTCCCTAACTACTAAGCCATGGCTGCGGGCCTTGCTCAGGTTAATGATTGTTTGTTTGTTTGTTGGGGTTTAACATCGTACTCACTTATAGTACGACGACGTGCCAGCCCAATGGGTGAAAGAAACCACCCTCGACATCACTGGCAACAAACAAAGATAGGCAGGAATGATACAGGACGCAAAACAGACACCACAAATCAGCTTCCTGTTCCCCTTTAGCTCTGAGAGCACCAGGGCAACATGAAGCTCCCTCCAACCGCCCGCTGGAGGTAAAAGACTATTGACAACGGTTTGCCCATTTCACACTCACACACTGACAGTAAGTATTCCTTGCCTTTATAAATACAGTGCCTATATATACGAGAACGATCATTCGCACAAATTTTTTTCATGTAACCGAACGATAGGTTACGTAGGTTTCAATTCACGCAAATGGAAGATCGGTTACGCAAAATTTTGAAAAAATAAGGCCTGAACTCGCTCATAAATATAAAAGTTGGTAGAAAGACTTGGTCTCATGAACAGTATATTATCAGAGTAGGATAAGAATAGGCAGATATTCCTTGGCATTCATGCTTGACTGCTTGTACTTTTGTACAACATTAACGGCTGTTGATGAAACCAGCAAAAACAATACATGGATAATTCATAATAAATAAATATAATTCATATCAAACAAAATAATCAATGCATGTCATATACATGAATTTAAAATGTAAAGTCACCATATAATTATATATCATTTAAAATCAGTTCAATGACCATAGGCCATATTATTCAGAATGAATCTATACATATCTTATCAGCTGAATGAGGTCTGAGGGACTCGTGAATATTCAAGGAAGCCAAGCAACTATAAATGACTAATAAAGCGAGCACGGTGGCAATCTATGGATTCCTGAATTTAATTTATTATTCCAAATGCTAAAAAGGATCAATACCATACTGATAGTCATGACAGTCTGAGTGGCACACCCATGCAACTCAGCACTTGCCTGCAGCTAGTAAAAATTATACTGGACAGGTCAATGTCCGGTTTCAGTGTTTCAAGTATTTGCTTCAGCACTGGTATTGTTTTAATTTTGTAAGTATATGTATTAAGCCAGTATATTTTGACAAGGGCAAACACTTTGGGTCAAATTACTCGCACTGATGGCAATTAACCCAGAAAGTTGAGTTAAATGTACACCACTATTATACATGTATTGTATAAACTAATTGAGTGTGGTGTTTCTTAAAGATTGAGGATTGTTTGTTTGTTTGATTGGGGTTTAACGTAGTACTTAAGGGTATTTCACTTATATGACAACAGATTGTCCACTTCACAATGTTCCTTGCCTAATTACGGTGGAAAACCGAGAAGAAACCTTGTAAAAACCACCCCAGCGATTGCCGGAGCCCAGGGACTTAGACAGAAATCAAAAGTAGGGTGTCCAAAATGGTCATTTTGCTTCTCTTTTCAAATAACTGGGTGTCCAATTTTGACGGTTTTCCTATCTCCTGCATGTTAAAGTTTCTTAAAACAGGGTGTCCAAATG
>JAVFBX010180736.1:0-14555 GCA_034783855.1 Mopalia kennerleyi
TCGCCTCTTACGATCGACCGAGGAAGCCGAGGGAGTATTCTGCAGGACTGGCCAACCCGCTTCCCCACGGGGCGAAAAGATATTTGAGACGCACCATCAATTTTTGTTAGACCATTGACGAATCCCTTTTTTTTGGTTTATTGGCTGTTGTTCTCTGCACCAGGAGGGGTGGGAAGGCATTTTTTCCAGTCAGAGATATTTTCAAGCACCATCAACTTTTATGAGCTGAATAACGAATCCTGTTTTTTTGTCGTGATTCGTGATTCGAATAACGAATCCCGTTTTTTGTCGTGATTCGTGAATCGAATAACGATTCCGTTTTTTTGTCGTGATTCGGGATTCGAATAACGAATCCCGTTTTTTTGTCGTTATTCGCGATTCGAATAACCAATCACGAATAACGAATCCGCTGCTAACTTCCGACCGCCGACCGCGGTTCGATATTCATCGCTACATTACATTAAATTTTTTTGAATTTGCCTCGAAAGTAGACATGTTTCAAGCACAGAAGTTAAATAATCTATTAGAAACTGATCCACTTATAATGTGTGTGAAATTGTCGAAAAAATGTTTTTAAAACAGCCAGAACGCGATTCGGGAAACCCAGACCGCGGTTTGCTATTCATCGCCACATTACATTAAAATTTATTGAATTTGCCTCGAAAGTAGACATGTTTCAAGCAAAGAAGTTAATAAATCTATTAGAAGCTGATCCAATTATCATGTGCATGAAATTTGACGAAAAGATGTGTTAAAAACGGCAAGACGCGATTCGGGAAACCCAGACCACGGTTCGCTATTCATCGCCACATAACATTGAAATTTATCTATTAGAATATGACCCACTGATTATTTGTGTGCAATGATACGAAAAATTTGTTAAAAACAGTCAGGACGCTATTCGAGATATACTTATTATATGTGTGAAATTTGAAGAAAAATGTTGTCAAAACAGTCAGAACCATATTCGGGAAAGCTAGGCCGCGGTTCGCTATTCATCGCTAACATTGTAGTTTTTTGTGTTGAGTTTGCATTGAAAGTAAGAATGATTGAAACAAATCAGTGTAATAATCTATTAAAACATGACATATTCATCCTGTGTGTGAAATTTGACGGTATAAAACGCATTATTAACTGAGATATTGGTGTTTACCTAAACAGCGGTACAAATAATGACTGGTCCCCTCGTACTAAACGTTATTTAGTATTCAGAGGCAGGTCTTATTTCCAAGGTTTTGGCACAGCTCACCTCGTATCTCTATATATGCCTAATGTATCTAATCTATATAAGATACGTATTCGCATCTAGTTACCCTAGTGCTATCAGAAATAAGGGGCATCATAAAATCGATGTGTTTGTATACGTCATTTATTTTTTATTTATGTGTTTATTTTTTCTCCAGTGGCATTGAGGGTGTCAAACCCATACACACAAACAAACAAACCGATATTTCGGCCAAGGTAGCCATTTTAGTAGTATTTGAGATTTACGCTGCACCCAATTCCTATGATCCTTTGTCGGCGATACAGATTCTGTCCATGGGGCTTACCTTGTACCAGATGATTGGGACCCGACAGAGGGGCATGTGAAAAGGGCGAAAAAGATGGCTGGGAAACTGCAATAGCTGGCTGCTAGAGACAGTTTTATCATATGCAAGCAGTAACGGATGAGTGCAGGTAGAGAGCTCTAAAATCAAAACTTTAGGTCAATCGATAGACGTGTTTCGTTGCTTCCGTTTAAACAGATTTACCTGTACTATATGTGTAGTTTGGATAAAAAAGCAGTATCCACAACACAGATTTTTTTTTACAGGTGAACCGTCAAAAAGCAGATACGCTATGCCTGGATCCAGACACAGTGGACCTCGCCTGTCGGACATCGCGTAGAATCGTGGATTTTTGGTTAAGATTAGCTCCAAGAAGGAAAATTAGGTGGAACGAGATACCCTGCTTGTCCGCTATACTAGCTAAGAATGACTGCTACATGAGGTATCTACCTAAAATATAATCAAGTTGGGCCATGTTCCCTTTTAAGGCTTACGATTATATCGTTAATAGCTCTAAAATTGGGATCCAAATATCGGCGTGTCTCTTCAGGTCATTTACATTGAATAAACTAAATATATATCTTGACGCACTCCGCCGATTTTGTGACGCAGAACTGAACTACCCGGTCAAATATTTTACAATGGAGAAGAATGTAAAAGCGAGTGGAAAACCGGGAGTGTATCTGTGTAAAATTCTATGTCAAGCAGGTGAGGTAGTTAGAATTCAATATGGAAATGGCTTTACGGTACACTGATTGCTTGGTGACAATGTTTAATTATAATCGATGAAGTGGAGGTCACCCTTTGTGAGTGTCGTAGAGTTGCCGAGAACAGTCGCGAGCGAACCACCTGCTGGAAGATAGTCAGACAGATAGCTGGTAGTAAAATTACTGATTTTCCCACACGTCTGGAACTCTTTTTCTGGTTTACCGTGGGGTGACTGTGCATTGTGTGAACGCCTGGAGAGGCACCACAAAACACTAAAAGGAGTATACACCACAGCGATACTTAACAGTGCCTGGAAAAGTGAGTATACGATTTTGGCATTCAAAACACACATACTATGTGTCTAGAGATGTATTCTTTGGATAGGATATTGGCCGTAATAACAATTTTGATAACTCGGCAAAGCGGTCTGTTCCACTACGCTCAATGTGATTTTTCTTTTACAGAAATCAGCCGCATATTTGGGACGTAAAATTCCGTTTCTCCTCATTTTTGTAATTGAATTGTATTAAAAAAAATTCAATAATATATAATAAAAAGTCTCTAATTTAAACATTTTTGGTTTCATCAAAGATTTCCTTATATTTAACCGTTAATGTATTGTATAGTATTGAAAGTCGTAAAATAAACATTTAAAATCAGTCTTAATTTGTTGGCATAGGATCTCCCAGTCGACAATTATGCTCACTCTGTCTTTATAATACTTTTTAGGAATTGATTAAAATAATAAAAAAAACTGTCGAAAAAATCGGATGGCGAAGAACAAGATATAAACTAATGACAAGTGACTTGCCATTTGATTAAAAGCGTCGCCATCTCACCTCAACGGCTTTGCGAATAGACCGCTTGGTGAGACATGCGAATGGCACATATCAACAATTGATGAACAGTGTGTATGGATCATTTGTTCATGTTTGTTGCTTTTGTTATAATTTCATTGTGATCGTCTTCTAAAAGATGTTTCTTTAGGGTAGATTTCAAGTGAGATGTAGAAAGCATTATTTTTAAATTTTTTGGTATCCTGTTCCATTCCCTTGGTGCTGCTGTCTTAATGATATCAGACAACAACTTAGTATGGGTGAACGGCAGAATTGAGGTTCATCGATCTGGTGGGGTAGTTATGTATAGATAATTGCCGTGTGAAAAGTTTTAGGAAATTTTCGGGAAGGAGATGAGTGTGATGCATCACCTTATGAACAATAAGCAAGCTTTAATATCGACTTAGACTATGAAAAGGTAGGATTTTTAAATATTTGAAGAGGGGGGCCGTGAGTGCTGTGCGATTTGCAGAAGCACTATTCGGACTGCTCGTTTTTGGAGAAGAAAGAGGTGACTCCGGTGTGTTGGATAAGTACTACCCCAAAGCAATATGCCGTATGTTAGATACGTTTGAACAAGCGACTAATATAATATAAGCAATGTTTGTTTATTTTCATGTTTTCTCAGGGGACTTTATAGTCCTATATTTTGAGAAAATTTTGTACACGTCGTGTTGATATGCGAAACCCAGGATAGATGATTATTAAAAAATATATCCAAGAAATTTATATTGATTAACATGGGGTTATCTCACTGCCGTCGAGAACAAGTGAGATTAAAGGAGGACCATTTTTGTTCGGACTGACAATCATCACTTTAGTTTTCTGCTTGTTAAGGGTAAGCCGATTGACAACTAGCCATGTTGACAGCCTCGTAAGCTCATCTGACATAACTTGGGTTGTATTAACATAATTATGAAGAGGATGAACACGATACGCTAGTCAAGAAAGGTCAAGAAATGCTGTAACACTAAAGCGCTTCCAATCTTTGGACGATAATAGACAATTATAGAGTGAACAGGCTGCATGTTCAGTGGAATGATTTTCTCGAAAGCCATACTGGTCGGGTAATACAATACCATTGCTTTCGAGAAATGAAGTGATCAAAAAGGGAGCTATTTTTCTAATATTTTGCTGATACTTGGGAGAACAGAGATAGGACGGTGAGTAGTTAGTAAAGACTTGTCATCGGACCGGCGTTATTCGGGCTAATTTAAGACAGTCTGGTATGCTGGCAAAAGAGAATGGCTATGTAATTTCAGGAAGTATGTGGTACGATTTGAAAAGTTCGATGACTTCTTTAGTACGTTGATTAAAATCGTATCTGAGAAGATCGATATTAAAATCTCCCATGAGTATTAGATTTCTAGGAATTTCTTGGAATCAGGAATAACTAACAAACATAAAACTTGAATTGTCCTAGGAAAAACTGTAGCATATACACAACTTATAAACGTGGCCAACATATATCTGTCATAAAGTTGTGTTTAAGCCTTTGCAATGATTTACTGGAAATCCGCCTTGACCTAACGTGTCCAGAAATCTTAGTTAACGGTACATGTGGTAACCGTGACGACAGGTTGTCACGCACTTTTAGCCGCTCCCACCAGATTAAATTGAAAATACAGGGCTAGAGATAAATCTTCACCATGGCGTGACGTCGATTTGATAGCGCTTGGAGCAACCGGTCTCAGGGCAACGGGAACCTTCTCAGCTGCCTGGATCATGTATTGCGTTTTGAGCTTGTTATGTCTTCTCCTTGATTGTTGCCACTGTCGTCCTGAATGGTCTATTTACCTATTGGACTGGCACGCCGTCGTATGAGTGAAATACACTTAAGTACAGCGTTATAGGGATTCTCAAAGTGGAAGTGATTCCGGCTTAATAGCCCCAGCAAATCAATTCGAAATGAGAAATACATAGGTTGTATGATTATGATAGAAAGACTAAATGCGCACAAAACATAAGAAACAAATAATGTATAAAACACAGTTTATGATAACATTGGAAATGACAGTTGTAAATACAATAAAATTAAACATCATAGAAATCATCAAACCATAATAATTAGGGAGTATGACATGTATGATTTGCAGGTGTGTATTTGTAATTTTATTATGATAACCGGCCTTTACTGACACATTTATTGTCAGTGGTGTCGCTGTTGTTTGTTATCGACATCGTGATATGTATAAAATGGCTATCTGATTGGCTGTTTGTTTCTACAATAAGCCAGTGATATGTTTGCCACGTGTCCAAAGCCAGTTTTGGCAAGGGCGAATAGGTGTAAGTCTGGTCTTAGGCAACCAGTATTTTGAAATAAAACCAGATGAAAATCAGCTACAAACACGATGCATTTTGAAATTCATTCTACTAATATTAATTTTGCAGAAACAGTATGAAAGGACAGAGTTTGGTGTGTGTGTCTATGCTGATTGTGGTTATATTCTACAGTCGGGCATGTAACAGCTACCCCCTAGTCTCAAAACTCTCCACATCACTTACAAATGACGACCGAGAAGTAAGTATTTGGTGTTTGATATTGGGATGGTGGGGAGGGGTAAGTTATACATAGCTGATCATTACCTGCGTATCTTTCTGGACTGTACGATAACCTATCAGCTGGGCTGCATTCCTGACCGACTAACTGGTTGACTGATAGATACGTATCTTATTGACTTGTATTATACCGCCAATAGCGATACGACGTCCAGTCGTACGAAACCTTTAGAAATGTAGCCTACCTTTGAATAAAAAATAGTGTTGAATCTGTATGGCCACTTGCTTCGCCAAAAAAAAAAACTCGATGGTTGAACACTCACCGAGGGACGGTTCCCAACTCCATGAGAGAGACCCAGGCATATCTCGCCAAATCTCGTTCTCAAATTGGGAATACAGTTTCAATTGATCAAAACGGAGTAGGGTATACTCCTGAGAAATGATTTTAACCTGTAAATGGACCTCAAGTGGTCGTTTTATGAGTCGAACTAACCCACACGTGTTCAAGGGTGAAGTCGGGATGGTTGTAACCGAGGCAAGGCCATACCCTTTTATATATATATATCGGAAGATACAATGCCGAATCATGGTAGCGTTCGCTTATTTCTAAAGGCTAGAAATACTCAAGTCGCATAGCTTATCAAATTATTGCCATGGTCTTTCACCCGTACATTGCTGGTGAATTCCAAATTGAAAAAGCCACACTAACACAGTCGTGAACTGTCAAATGTTTAGTTGTGTTGGAAAATAAATGTTCCCCCAGAGCTAAGCAACGACGACGTATCTACCCATAATATACGTACAGGGATATGTCCTTAGTATATTAAACTTTTAAAGGTAAGCTGACCGAACCGGACGGAATCGTATTACGTTAATTAACGGCGGCTTTTCTGTGAATAAACGTTTTTCCTGAACTTCCTGACATATTACCCACGCAAATAATTGTATGGTGGATTTTACATACCATATTGGCCATTGTCGTCCCTGACAACCGAAACCGGATAACCTTTGCGTGTTTAATGATAATGCCAACATCGGAATTGAACCAGAAAGCGAAGCTGAGGTCAGACATGTGCTCAGTAAAATTTGGCTATAGGATCAGGGTTGTTACAGCTATACGGAGACAGGCAGATACAAAAAATTAAGACAACGATTCTAATTAACAAAAACAATATTTATTAGGCATTGGATTAATGGCTTAATTACTTAAACATAAGATGTCCTTTAAAGTTTCTTTCAAATATTGGACTGTTTGTACATGGTCTTGAGATGTCTGTATGTTACTCATAACAACTCGAGATTCAAATCTCTTTAGAAACTTCTTTATAGGTTTTATGGGTTTTATTAGTCGACATCCCCGTGTTAGTGTGCTTAAAGTCATTGAAACTATATCGCGAGGCTCTGTAGCCCAGTGGGTAATGTAGGGCCTGTTGGTCAAAGGTCCCAGGTTCTATCCTGATGGTGGCAAGCAAAGACTTCTTTATCCGGATGAATACATTTATTATTAAATTTAATTAAGCTTTATTTGAACTTAAGTCTAATATGTTTTTATTCTTACAGATGATACTTTCATTGGCCACCCAGATTGTAGCTATAGTGTTGACAAATTCACATGCAAATGAATATGAGAAACGAAACAGCGGCACAATAGATGCTCTCCTTAACATGCCCTTTTTACGCCGAATAGGTCGGTGATTAAGGTAAGAAATGATATATACAGTTAAACCATGTTTAATTATTAGGGAAGTTTTTTTTATATATAATGAAGCTAAGTATTCTTTTAACGTATCTTAATTCCTTGGAGATTGCAACTGAGATCACGAATACTAAGTATAACGTACAAAATCCTCATGCCACACATTAGTCTCGCGTGAACCAGCTTTTTCTCGCGTTAGCTTTAAACAAACACGGCTCGAGAGTCTGGTAGCATTGAAGCCAAGAAATTTAAAACAAAAATGGCGCGGTTATCATCGTACAGTTGATTTTCTGATACGTTAATTTTCAAAAAATATTTCAAGCATTAAATCGAACCCGAAACCATCATTTATTTACAAATAAATTAATTTGCGGTTATATAAGCCTACCGGTATTAGCGTGGTCCACATGAATTAGTTAGAGGATGAAGACTGGCAAATGACTTTTAAACAAACTTAATGCAAATCAAACATTTTGTAATTTATTTTTATTTTTAGAATACCCTAAAATGTTTGTTGGTCCAAGCTCAATCTGAGATGGACTTGGTACCGTCTAGACCCCGGCAATATCGGAAATTAGGACTCGGGAGAAGCTAGCTGAGCTGTTACGAGCATTACAATTAACTGTCCCATTTTTAATAAAAATGGTCTCAACTTATGCGATTTCTACATATTTTATCCCGAAAGTAATAGATAGTATACTCCAATGAATATTTTTTATGGTAGACCCAAGCAAAGCAAGTTGTTGTTGTTGTGTACAGCTGAAAGACACAAAGGGGTTGCCATCTTTGTCATTTTCTGTATATTCAAGAACTGAATCAAAGAACAATATTTAATGTTTGTTTATTTGATTGGCGTTTAACGTTGTACTCAAGGGTATTACACTTAAATGACGAAGGACTGTCCATTTCTCATTGTCCCTTGCTTAAATACGGTGGAAAACCGAGAGGAAACTTTGTAAAAAAACACCCCCGTGATTGCTGTAGCCACATCGCGTGACTTCATTAACCTGATGGACAAGAGACGGACGGACGGACATTACAACTGTGACAAATATTAGCGAAACGTTAAGACAAGATTGTCAACAACAGTTTGGTGAAGTGTCAATTCTGTTCGGAAGTCTGTTTTCCTCGTCACGACGAGAAACCGGTTCTTACTGCATAATGAAAAGACAAGACACAACCACATTCTGTTGATCTAATGAAATCGTATTATTATTCCAACTTTCCAAGTTATGTAAACACAATTTTTTTTTATTTTGCAGTTTTCAATGAAAATGGTCGGGATTTATCGAGTCACAGATCTTATGGGAGCTATTAACTTCACCTGGTCCCGTCGTAAGAAGTATAGATTTTTGTTTAATCCAAGACAGTGATACAGACAATTGACCAAAAAAAATCATCCTATGGCAGGGCGATAAAAAGATTGTGGAAAAATTTCTCTTCTCCGTTCCTAACTCCCACAAATCCAAAAACATGAGTCAACTGTAGCGACACAACAGCTTCTGTCCAGCCACGTGATCTTACTCCAGCCTATCAAATTGGAGCTTTTATTAACAAAGAAAGCTGTGGTCTACATAAAACTTGGCAAGAAGGCTTCATGGAGATATCCATACACGAAGTGAGCCTAATTAAATTGTTGTGTATTGCTATGTTCTTCTGGGAAGGATTGCACGTTTATCACAACAGCCAAATGTATAAATAAAAAAGATATACTGTGGGGGAATTAACATTCATTCTATTAAGAAATTACGTCGAAAATAATCATAACCTAACAAAGTTGGCAATTGCAATACACGACTATTTTACAAGTCTTAAGCAGTTAAGCGTAGTTTGCAGAGCGAAAAGGGCGTGTCATGCCTTCACTCGCCGTGGGACTGATACCCAGTTACCCGACACGCTGTTTAAATATGGCAAGCACATTTTAGAATGTCGTCGCTGGATCGGAGGTAAAACGTCATCGCAGACACGGACAGTGAAATTGCCCGCTTCTCTTCTGTGTTGTCGGTAGACGTGATTTGCAAACGAATTTCTGATTGGCTGTTAGCTTAAAAAATAATCCAATGAATTGTTTGCCACATTATTGCACTCAATGGAAGCAAGGGTAAAACGATAAAAATCTATCTTGATGTATGGATTATACAAGAATAACTCCGCAGAATGAAATACTCATTTTAATCTCTTGATGTTTATGAATGTGGTTTATAAGCTGTAACAGCATAAGCCCGCTCTTAAAAGATGAAATAACATAATTTGTCAACCTTTCGAGACTACCATTAACGCCAGTCAACATAGAAATCAGGTAATAAAACCAGCGGGTATTATGTAATAAGTTTAAAATTTGACGATAATTTACTTCCATTCACTGTTTTGTGTTGAAGTTAAAGACAAAGTGAACTATGTAAAGCTGGTCTACAAATGCTTTGCGTTCATTTTGTAACCTATATTAATAAAAATTGTAACCTATATTAATTAAAATTAAAATATATAAGCACATAAGTTACAATGTACACCATCGAAGGCTGCCCGAAATGTTGTTGTTATGCAACTATTTCTATGATGATTTAGCTTATGTCCTATTTGTTTCTAATAAACGTTATAGTTTTTTATTTGAACTTTTTCAAATCTTAATTCTGATTGAATTATCTACTGAACAATTTGTGGCAGTGAACTGCATGCAATACAATCTAATCTGGCAAGGTCAGTGTTGCATAAGTCAATTTTACATTATTTTTTCGAACTTATTAAACAGAATGTTTGTTGTAACTGATGCCGCATAACGTGTGATATGTTATTCTTTCTTTTATATATATATATAAATGTGTAATATTAATACATTTATTGTTTATTGTTATATATTTAGTTATTATTTGGATTTATATGCAGACGTTATTTAAAAATTATGTATCTTCTTCAACGAACAGAAAGCTGTTGTAATGTTATATTTTGCGATAGAATGTCTCACCATTAGTATCTAAACACTTAGCCCATATAGTAAATCTCTCATTTTCTTCTTGATTAATTCCAGACGTTCTGACATCAGCTTAAGTCGTTCTTATCTTCAAGCTTGAGACCCACCACTCTGTTCTAGTTAACGTTCAATATATATCCTACCTTCGTTAAGTAAATTGTTAGAAAAATAGTTATTTTCCAGTTTCAGTATTTCACAGAGGAACACAATCTGCTCTACCTCAGGTTGACTTTGGATATACATGTAATCATTCAACTCAGAATGCCGCTATTTCTTCATATGACATTTTAGAATAGGCTAAAGAATTATACAAATATACAGCATTTAGTTCATTATGGATTTAGTGGAATATCCAACACATGGTTAAAAATACTTTGGTTATCAGACAGTGTGTTTCAAAGAACGGATCTATTTCAATACGTGCAACTGTTTCATGTGGTGTTCCCCAGGGATCCAATCTGGGACCGTTGCTATTTCTAATCTATGTAGCTAAATGCTCTGTGCAATTCTTCAAATTTGCTGAATATTCTCCTCTTTGTATTTGACACAAGTGCAATATTCTCATTCCCTAATTTGCGAGACGCGTTATGAACATTGACAACACTCTATGTAATAATTCATAGATTGAACGAGTTCAGTGTTCAAATTCTCGGTATTTTCTGCAACAATAAACTAAATTGGGTAGACCACATTAATTACATTGGCAGTAAAGTTGCTACAAATGTAGGTGTCATTACTCACATCCAAAATTCGGTCAACAGACAGGCACTTTTTTTTATATGCTATTCATTAATGTACCCTTAAATGCCTCATTGCTATGGTAATTGAGGCAAAACATAAGTCACACATTTACATAATTACCCCTCAAAAACGCCTTTGTCAGAATAATTACGTTATCTACTAGAGTGGAACATACTGAACTGTCAACCATAAATCCTTACTTTCCCAAAACAGGTTCTAAACCATTCTCTCAGTTCTGTCCATACAATCTGTTACCATCATGAATGCACACAACATATTATTTTTTCAAACTGTCAGAAATTCATGGAAATCACACAAGATAACAATAACAACAGCTCATTCTTAACAGTACCCATATCAATATCATCATCTTCTTCCCATTCTATTGGGCCTCTTGGAATTGGAAATTATTTCCTTGGAGTTAAACAGGTGAGCATGGTTGTTCAAATCATGTTTAAGGAATGACCTACTGAATAAGCAAGTCTTAAGGTGACCCAGACATCTATTTTATTTTATTTTGGGTCGTACCTCAAAGAACATTCAATGTGTGCTAGAATTGGAAAAATTGACACCGGATTTCATTCATCGAATAACTGTATATACTTTATTTTAAACAAGCCTTCACGGGTTTATTCCCGCCAGTTGTTCTTGATGTTTGTTTAAGTAAACTCCTGTTCCACTTTTTCTGATGAATAAAGTTCAATTGAATTCCTATTCAAATATCTTTATCTTTGAATGCAGTTCTAAGGTGAAAGCCAAAACTCACACCCATATATTAACGTATTTCTGTAGTGTAAAGCTCGAACTTGGCTCGAACCAGCATATTCTCCATTTACCGGAAGTGTGAAACGCCCTATCCAGTAGTGTAAACATGGATTTGTCCGTAACTGTGGCTAAAAACAGTCACCGTTTTAGCGAGCCTCGTGACTTCCTGGTAAGAAAGTGATGGCGCAGGTTTGTCCCAAAGTTGATTGAATGATTGATTAGTGTTTTCACGCCACATTCAGCGATATTTCAGCTACGTTGTGGCAAGAACACATCGTTACATTTGAATCATATTTTTCTAACAAATTTTTATGTACCATTATTTCTTTTGTCCTTTTACAATAACTAAGATATTTTCAACTAATAGCATCCCTGGCACTCACCATCACACTGAGAAACAAACCGAACAGAAAGGGACACGCACACCTGTCAATATATGTATCAATTATTTCATATTGGATAATGTTATGATGTACACCGACCAAACATAAAAAGGAAAAACAAATTGAAATAAAAAGGACATACATACGTGTTAATGTTTTTGCTAAATATGTGATTATTTAAATGTTTCCTTTTGGATCTACAAATCGTAAATACTGTGTTTGAAACAATGTCAAATATAGCCGTCTCCAATCATTCATAAGATTCAAAGCTGATTTTTGCGTTTTAGCGAACCACAAGCACTGTTGGCCATTGTGGTCGCCACTGGACCGCCCTAGAGTAGGTGGAGGTGGGCGAGATGTAGAGGAAGAGGTCTGATGTCTTACCGCCATCAGGTTAACCGATAGACTGTTATCTTAAATTCACTTGTAACAACCAGATATTATTGGAAGATTATCAATATATTTCAGCAGGTATTGCCTTTATAGGTGAAAGATAACAGTTTACGCCCATTGTTCTTAATGCCGTCATATTTCTAGAGTGTGAGTACAAGCACTGGTAAACAGTCTAGCGTTATGCACAAATTTCTTTATGTTTATCTAAAGATTGTATGATGGGCGTACAATAAAAATACACAACATTACAGCCTTGGTTTTATGCGAGGGAGCAGATGTCCCAACGCAATAACATCATATTTCATGATGTAAGTATGTCAAATCACAGGTACCGAAGACAAGAATGCCAATTACGAAGATATTAATATCGAAAGAGCATCCCACGTTACCTTTGTGGAGTGGTGTATAATAATGACCTTTCCAGCAATAACAATGCAAACTATGCGACTAAATAATCTTCGCACAGCTTGGATACCATTGACTCGTGTGTGGTCTCTAATTATTAACCCTGACTATGGGTGGAGGCGTGGGATGGGAAGTAGGGGGGGGGGGGGAGGGGGGCTTGGAGGGGAGTAATAAATTTATATATAATATTACTTATTTATATAACAACCAGGTGGTCATTATCTAAGGTCGGTAGTCGATTGTTTTTATAAATGTCCACACTACCAGTTGATGTTCTACAATACTAGCTGAATGTTTTACATAGACAGTTAAAGGGAAAGACAAGTGTATTTCGACTTAAACTTATTATTTTTATTGCATATTTTCAAAGACAACCATCTGTATTGCAATTGAATTTGCATAGCTGTAATTTACTCCCACACAACATAGCGTTTTCAGTAGGTCTATGTTGGAGGTTTCCAAACTCTCTCCTTGTATTTCTTTCAACACACGGGTTTTGTGAACATTCCCACTGGACGGTCAAATCGAAGGTGATTGGTTCAGTATCGGTGGATCAAATAATATGGGGAATTTTATAAAAGAGGCGTGAGGGGGGGGGGGGGCGTGACGATAATAGCTCAATAGCCGAGGGTCGCAGGGGACGCCTAGTCCCCGGAAGCTCCGAGAACTTTCCTGTAAAGGCAATCTCAGCAAATCATTAGCAAGGAAATTGATTCCTCTATTTTTATTGATCGATCTTAATTCCTGCAATTTTTAAGTGGAAAAGAAAAGACAACAAGAGCCACAAGTATTTTGTAGTGTCGCATCAGTCAGTCTGATAGGGCAAGGATGTGCAATAATTCCACATTAGTACGTGACCAAGTGCTACCATCGATTTAATTAATTACGACCAAAATAATTCTGATTTTATATCAAAATTCATAAAAATTAAAAACATCAAAACCCAACAAAAGGGCAAGGGCCCGGAACCGCAAAGAGTGAGGAAAAACGGAGCGGTAATCTATGCTGATTTTGGGAATATATTTTGGGAGAGAACATTGTTAAGATTGATATTTTATTGCCCAGTTTTGGCTATGCCTATCGTTGCTCCAATAAGGCACATGACTATTATATGATGTGAAAGTTTCTGGCCAAAGATACGAAACTAGTGAGACTGTCAAAACCAAAATCATTTGTACATGTGCATCACGAGTTTTGGATTTGCCTACACATGTGTGTAGATGAGGTTTTTTTTTTCAAATCTCTTTCTCAGTGTTATGATACAATTGCAGTCCATTGCAGGCTTGTCTGTTTGAACCACGATGACGAGTTTGAAATAATACCATGACGAACTTTTTTTATATAGAATAGGATATGTTGTTTTCCCGTCACATACTGCAAAACTATCGCACACAACAACACACCATATTAGTACAGTCTTTCAATTCCATTTAGACAGCTAGATTTGTAAATTTTGTGTATGATGTTGGGGTTTTTTTTGCTTTTTTTGTTTCTTTTTTTTATTTGAACCATGAAAGGGCCAGTTTAGTAGGACGTTAGTAGTATAGAAAGAGCATTTGGGGTCACATTGACCTTTGACCTTTGAGGTCACTGTACGTTATTAAGTACAGGTGG
>JAVFBX010180747.1:0-14554 GCA_034783855.1 Mopalia kennerleyi
GTGGAAAACTGAGAGGAAACCTCGTAAAAACCACCCCCGCGATTGCCGGAGCCACATCGTGTGACTCACTCATATACTGTCAGAGGGTCGACAGACGGACTCATTCCCGTGAACGATACATGGAAGTAGGCATTAGAAGATACATGTAAGATCCATGTACTCTATAGCATCTTTCACTGACATGCTACATGTACATGGAAACACTCAGACAATGAAACCTTCATTTTAAGTAGTTTTTTTATGTTTCAATAGTGCCTTGAATATATGACAGAGGTGGGTGGGGATTCACTGGTTTTGTTGTGACTGGTCGTCTATTTCTATGTCAATGCCAGAATGCAGGGATATGGTTCACAAGAATGCAACATAATACAGCATGTACCTCTGTACAACTCTGACACCAGCAGATCCATCATTTGTGAAAAATTCCTGTGATTTGTGTGAACAAATAGTCTCTGTTGCACAACAAGACAAACTAGATACATTGTTTTCCTTATTCACCAACAGTCCAATCAGAGATGTCCTTTAAATCACCAGCCAAACAATTCTAGACCCCGGCTAAATTCACTACCCGTCTCAACACTAGACCTTACAAAAGCCTGGGTTTTATCAACTTATTTCAAATCAGTTGATAAGTTAATTGAACAGATTAACAGGCTACTAGTGGGTTTGCAGTATTTCCCACAATTTACCTGTATCACACTCACTTGCTTGTCTAGGAGAGTTGACAATACTTTTGTGATACTAAAGCATGGAAAGCTCCTACAGTGTTATTTAACCAACTTAAAGACTGACCATATAAAGTTTGTTTGTTTGTTTGTTTGTTTGATAGGGGTTCAATGTCGTACTCAAGGGTATTTCACCTACATTGTCCATTTCACATTGTTCATTGCTTAAATCGCTGGATAACTGGGAGGAAACCTTATAAATTCTAACCCACAACTGTACATCATGTGCCTCTTCATGGCAACTCATGGACAGCCGCGGGCCATCATCAACTAAAAGAAACAGCATCACCATACATTCACAATTGACTGGGCAGCCAGTGATAAATGATCATTTCTAAATGATTTATACTAAATAACACTTATAAAATCACCCAGAAACACATAATAAGACTGACATAATATCATCCCTGAAGAGATTGATTGGTGTTTAATGTCGTGTCCAATGGTATTTCACTAATATGACCGCAGAGTATCAAACAGTAACTGCCACACTAAGACAATCGTATAATATGAACTGTTCAGTCGGTTGGAAAATTAATGTTCCTCCAGTAATTCAGTATGCCTATTCTTAAAAAATACTGACCTCAGACAAAGGGACCTAACCAGAAAATGAGAAGACCTCGAGGATGAAATAAACACATCAAAACTGTAGTCATCAACCTGAACGTAAAACAATCTTAATCCATGGGCTGTAAAATAATCACCCCTTCATTGGACATACCAGAATCCTTAAAGGGGCATTGAACATGGGAAGTGTATTCTCCAACAGCCCAACAACAATAGATTTACCACATGCAAATGGCAAATATACATAGACTCTGACCTCTACCAGTAAATAGCTGAACTAAGACATGAAATATTAAACAGTTTGCTGTGTTGGAGAATGAATGTTACTCCGGTGCCAAATACAGACAACCAGAAATATTAAACAGTTTGTTGTGTTGGAGAATGAATGTTCCTCCTGTGCCAAATACAGACAACCAGAAATATTAAACAGTTTGCTGTGTTGGAGAATGAATGTTCCTCCTGTGCCAAATACAGACAACCAGAAATATTAAACAGTTTGTTGTGTTGGAGAATGAATGTGCCACCTGTGCCAAATACAGACAACCAGAAATATTAAACAGTTTGCAGTGATGGCGAATGAATGTTACTCCTGTGCCAAACACAGACAACCAGAAATATTAAACAGTTTGCAGTGATGGAGAATAAATGTTACTCCTGTGCCAAACACAGACAACCAGAAATATTAAACAGTTTGCAGTGATGGTGAATGAATGTTACTCCTGTGCCAAATACAGACAACCAGAAATATTAAACAGTTTGCAGTGATGGTGAATGAATGTTACTCCTGTGCCAAATACAGACAGTATGATTAAGATTGAAACTTACTACCCTTATCCAGATGATGGTTTGTTTGTTTGGGTTTTACCTTCATACTTTCAGTTATTTCAATTACATGTGGATGTACCAGCCCGATGGGTGGTGGAAACCAGACTAGACAGGGCAAACACAAGACGCAATACAAAGACATCACAAGCATATCAGCTCTGTATTGCCTTTTGCAACAGAAAGCTCCCGGCCCCCCTAACAGCACATGTGGATAGCTGGGACATTTAGTTATTTTTGTTTAAACCGTTGATTTTGTAACATCACTTACTGGCAGCCACAAGCCTATATCTCCAGTGTGTAACCATCCGTCACTGTCGATAGCTTTAGCCGTTTGCTCGGGATTCTTGTAATATCCTTTAAACACATTAGGACCTTTACAACACACCTAAAACAAAATTAGATAAAACGGTGAAAATAGACATCTGAACAAACAAACCATGTGATTAATATCTTAACAATATTACAAAGATTAATGGTTTATTAAAATAAAAAATTAAAAAATCAACAATGTGCACAGAATTTTAACAATGAGCTGCAAGACCACATTAAATCTCTTTGCAAAGTTATGGTCGATATTCAGAATTACCTCCCCTTTCCCCTGAGAGGCAAAGTAGTCCATGTCCGGGACATCAGCCAGCTTCACCAAGTTGCATGGTAATGGGCCACCAACAGTGCCTGTAGACCAAGACATATAGATTTTGTGTAGATTCAGTCCATATATAGCTCCAAATTAATTACAAACAAACCAATAGTATCAGAGTCACAGTTAGGGGAACAAGATCTTGTCTTTTCATGGAAGAGAATCTTTAAGAATTCATCTGGGGGAATTTCCTGTGTTTTTATCTGCAAATATTAATGGTTCCAAAACCTTACACTTCTATGTAATTTCAGACACAACCAAATTTTTGAGAATTGTAAACCAGTATATTTTTTTTTAAGACCAAATAATAGTATTTAGTACCGATTCAATTGTTTGTTTGTTTGTTTGATTGGGGTTTAACGTCGTACTCAAGGGTATTCTACTTATATGGCGACAGATTGTCCACTTCACACTGTTCCTTGCCCTATTATGGTGGAAAACGGGGAGGAAACCTCGTAAAAACCACCCCTGCGATTGCCAGAACCACATCCTGTGACTCACTCATATACCCGAGGGTCGAAGGAACCTAGATTCAAAATGTGAGAGAAAATATGATCATGATGGATTACGATGGTCAGGGATTTGGTGGCTATCCTAGCTGCCTGCTTTTGCAAGTTGACAGACAAATCAATAATTTAAGAGAAAAGAAGCGGAAAGTCAAAGGGCAAGTTGTTAAAGTTCCCTTCCTTGACATCACATACTCTTGCCAGTACTATTTTTTAATTGAATTCTTCATTCTCATGGTAGTTACTTAAAACATACATTTTATTATATTATTTTATTTTTATTTAGTTTTTTTTAATTAGATTTAAAATTATTACCTGCAGAATAATCGCCTGGCAGCTGGAAAGTGATGCCTGCAGTGGCCTCAGTCTGACCATAGCCTTCTACAACCTTAGAAACAATCGCATGTTGATGAAACTAAAGTATAGAGAATATAATAACTGACCGTGTTAATAACTGACCATGTTAATAACTGGCCGTGTTAATAACTGACCGTGTTAATAACTTCACATGCACTATGCCTATGGTGAAATTGAACCAGTGTGGTACTTGTTCCAATTATTCAGCAGCACAACTCAATTATCAGTTTTTGCGATCACATAAAATGTAAGCTGAACAATTTTGTTACTTTTCAAAAGGTTTGTTTGTTTGTCTGATTGGGGTTTAATGTCGTACTCAAGGGTATTTCACTTATATGACGACGGATTGTCCACTTAACAATGTTCCTGGTCTAATTAAGGTGGAAAACCGAGAAGAAATTTCGTAAAAACCACCCCTGCGATTGCCGGAGTCACATCGTGACTAACAAGCCATAATATAATGTAATAGACCTAATGTTGTCCCCTTTTCTGCCCTCTGGCCAGAGATCATGAACGCCAATCTACCTCCTACCCATCATTTTAAGTGAGATAATATTGACAAGAACCCTAGAAGATAATAAAATATGAACAAATCATAAGCTGTCTTCAAATGCTATCAATTAATTTGCCCAGACTTGTTCTATAAGCAATCTAAGACCATGTACATGTATATATATACTCACATAACAGCCCAGAGCACATCTAATAAAGTTGAGAACTTCTACAGAGAGAGGAGCCGAACCAGTGATAATACAATTTATTCTCCCTCCTAGCATAGCCTGGACTTTATGAAACACTAGATAGTCCCATATACTATTCCTTCTGATGATAAATCTGCAAATCGGATGATAAAACAATATCATAATAATGCTGGACATGTTGGGGGTTATGATTGGCTTTCTAGTTCTCGTTCATTTTAGCTGTCAATAAACTAGCACGGTCAGTGTCATAAAAACACTCTTCTTCCACAATGTCTTATAAAGACACAAACAGCATGGCACGCAAACAAGTAAGATTTTTGCTTTTCTTCCTTTTTTTTATTGTATAAATGATATGAATTACCTTTGAAGTTCCTTTGTTTTTTGTTGAATGGCTGTCTTTAATAGCCATGATTTCAGGGCGCTGTCCTTCACACTGAGCTGGGCCTTTGTAAATAAATTAACCATGACTGACTCAATCAAGCACAAAGATGTTTTATTAAGAATCATGTTATAAGATAAAACTGTTTTATTGTCTCCCTTAGTAGCTTACATAGGGAAGTTATAACACATACTTTAATCCCTTAAAAAAAAACCCTAAAATCAACAGGCCTTGTGAAAATTTAAAAACAAAGCTTTAATATAAAAATTAGTTTTATGGTTTATTAAAACTTTTTAAGAACTACAAATTCCATAATACAACTTTTAAAAGAGAGTTGATCTTCAATTATTGTTTAATTCAAGACAACAACAATATTGATAGATTTCTGCAGTTACCCTGTCATAGAGTTTATTAAGGACCCTGGGAACTGTGGCAAACACAGTGGGCTTCAACGTCTGTAAGTCATCCAACAGCTTTCTCACATCCCCTTGGAAAAACCCAATATGAGCACCATGGGAGAACAACATAAACTGTAAGGAGAAAAAAAGTACTAATGTCAGAAAAACATGATTTTCTATTATTTTACACAACAAAAAAAAGGCTTGGTTTCATTGAGGTAGCTTGTTAGTCTGACGAAAAGACTATTGGCTCTTGTGATATTAAATAGGGCTTATCAGTTATGTAAGCAAAATCATGGTTCAAACATGATTGATCATATATAAGTACTCTAGATTTGTTTGTTTGTTTGATTGGGGTTTAACGTCGTACTCAAGGGTATTTCACTTATATGACGACGGATTGTCCACTTAACAATGTTCCTGTCCTAATTACGGTGGAAAACCGTGAAGAAACCTCGTAAAAACCACCCCCGAGATAGCCGGAGCCACATCGTGTGACTTACTGATATACCTGAGGGTTGACAGACAGACTTGATCCTGTGAACGGTAAATCGAAGTTGGCTTCTGTAAGCACACTCGCTAACGACTAAGCCAGGGCAGCGGGCCCAATTGACCTATTGAAGTGATAGGTGTTTTATGCTGTGCTTAAGGGTGTTTCAAACAATGATTAACACTATCTCAACTTTCAAATGTGAGGTGAAACAGTTGGATAGTTAATTTTCCTCCAGTGGCAAGTAAAGCCAGCATTATTACTCTCCAAACAAACTGAACAGGAAGCCAGCATTATTACTCTCCAAACAAACGGAGCATTGACCTATTGAGTACTGGAAAGGTTCAGGCAATACCTTGCCGACAACAAGGGTTTTAGTTTTGGTGTACACATTTTTATCCCCACTGTAATAACACATGAATAAAACCCTAACATTTTTATCTTAACTGTAGAACATTAATGCTCAAGGCATGTTATTTGTTTGTTTGATTGGGGTTTAACGTCGAACTCAATGGTATTTCACTTATGACGACGGATTGTCCACTTCACACTGTTCCTTGCTAAATTATGGTGGAAAACTGGGAGGAAACCTCGTAAAAACCATCCCCCGCAATGCCGGACTCACTCATATCGATTCAAACTGATACTCTCTTTCATCAGACGATCTAGCATTCACTAAATTTTCTACCTTTGCTTATTTCTTGCTTGGATAGTAAATGATAGGTGCTCAAACCTTTAATCTGGTCTCTGATGGTATTAGTGTAACACCTCACTTCATTGAGAACCGGATTCTGTCACAGAGTTGATGTAATTTTTCTAAAGATACAGTCAATGTAAGTAGGCAAGACATTGTATAAAGAGCATAATAATTTATTTAAACATAAATACATTCATAATATTAATAAATTTACATGTATGTATTAGCTGCAGAAAACGGTTGTTAAATTATCCAGGACAACCAGATGTATTGCCAAACTGTAGACCACAATCAGTCTTAATATAACTTTAAAAGGCTCAACATTTTTTTAAACCATTAATTACATTTTGTATTTTAGAATCGCTAGCATTTATCAAAGTTTTGATGCAGACACCCACAAACCCCAACATTTTTTTAAATTAAAATTGGTCAAGCTGAACACGAAATAAACTCAGACTTTTTTTTCTGGAATAATTTTTCCAAATAACTTTCTGAAAATCGAGACATCGCTGTCTTCCTTCTCTGGTGTTTTATCCATCTCTTGCCAGCCCAGTCTTGGGTGCCGGTTGTGATCAAAGCCGGGAATCTTGTCTGAAAACGTACAACTATAATAAATAAACCTAATAAAATAAATAAATCAGATTTGCATATCAATTTGAATGGCTTCAAGTACAACATTTTTCAAATAAAACCTAATTCAAGGTTGTAGTAGTTTTAGAGAAATCCATTTACCGGTACTAGAAGTATGTGGCTGGCATGAAGTGTTGATGACATTGATGCCCAGCAACCTCTAGGGTACATGATACATATACCTGTATTATCAAATTGCAACTAGACCACTGAATTAAGGAAAATGTGTTTTTACTAAAGAGAACCATTCATAAAACATTCTAGTTAACAATTAATATTTTTGGGGTGAATAATACCTGTATAGAAACAACTCGGAAGAAAGATAATGAATTCATTTTGGTTCAACGTTTCGGTTTATTGATCAAACCATCATCAGGAGTCAAAATGAATTCATTATCTTTCTTCGGAGTTGTTAATGTACTTTACTATGTTAAACTCCTCAGTGGTAGTCATAATAATACCTGTTAAACAACTGAATGATTTTAAAAACGGCCATCTAATCTTTGGCTATATTATCATTTATTAAATGTTTTGTTCTGAACTATAAACCATATAGAAAGGATATAAGAGAGATCTACGCATGTAATAATAGGTAACATGAAATTATTGCGACACACTGAAAAACGATAGTTTTTTTTTGGTTAATATATCTAAGCCATTTTCTAAACAATTTGTTTATTTGTTTGATTGGCGTTCAATGTCATACTTAAGGGTATTTCACTTATATGAAAACACATTGAGCTCTTCAGACTGTACCATGCTCAATTATGGTTGATAACCCAGAGGAAACTTCATAAAATCACTCCCCCGATTACCAGTGACATCATGTGACTCACTCATATATTGGTACCTTCTGGTGGACAGTAGGGCTCGATCCCGTGAACGGTACATCGAAGCAGGATTAGTAAGCAGACATGCCAACCACTGAGCAACATTGTGTCACTCACTTATATACCTGATGGTGGACAGTCGGACTCTATCCCATGACTGGTACAATGAAGTAGGATTAGTAAGCACACATATCAACCTCTGAGCCACAGACGTGGACTTTTCTTAACAAAATCTGCAGGAAGTGATGGTTCTTACCTGTGCTGTGTCTGTCCACCTGTTTATCTCCAGTGGGATCTAATCGTCTTGTAATAGTGTTGTCCCTATTGGTTTGGGTTACAGTGGTTTCCTCATTACCTGCAGAGTCCCGTGTTGTTCTCGTCTCCTCAACAGTCTGTCAACAATAGGTCACATCTACATGTTAATGTTTTAAGTAGAGCTTCTTAAACATACCCTCTTTATAAATAGCATGGAAAAATAAAATGTTACCCAAAAGACTTTGTAGCATTCAGTGGTGTGCATGAAAGTGTTTTTAAATGGTGGGTGGGATAGGTGAAAGTGGGTGGGACAGATAAAAGTGGGTGGGATTGATAAAAGTCGGTGGGATTGATAAAAGTGGGTGGGATTGATAAAAGCGGGTGGGATTGATAAAAGCGAGTGGGATCGATAAAAGTGGGTGGGATGGATTTAAGTAGGTGGTGTGATCAATGTGGGTGGGATGGATACAAGTGGGTGGGATGGATTAAAGTGGGTGGGATGGATTAAAGCAGGTGGGGTGGATAAAAGTGGGTTGGATGGATTAAAGTAGGTAGGGTGGATAAAATTGGGTGGGATGGATTAAAGTAGGTGGGGTGGATAAAAGTGGGTGGGATGGATTAAAGTAGGTGGGGTGGATCAAACACATAGGCCTACTGTATAAAAGGTGAAACAAGAAATATTTGTTATTATGTACAACAACTTATCATCCCCATCTGTTTTCGAGTTGGACATGCCTGATGTGTAATGATGTGAAAGTTGTTCTATGCTGTACATTCACATATATTGGAGAATGTTGTATGAAAGTTTTAAAAGTTGAAAAGCCTGGACAAAAACAAAAAAACACACTAATTTGTATAATTTGTAGGGACACACATGGCCCGAAAAAGTCAAACCTATATACTGGAGAGCGTTAAACGACAAACTCACAACAACATACTGTAATTTAATTGTTTGTTTGTTTGATTGGTGTTTAACGTCGTACTCAAGGGTATTTCACTCATATGACGACGGAGACAAAAATAAAACGTACAAACAGATCAGCTTCCTGTTTGCCCTTTAGATCTGAGAACACCAGGGCAACAGAAAGATCCTCCTCTTTTTCGCCTTTTACGATCGACCGAGGAAGCCGAGGGAGTTTTCTGCAGGGCTGGCCAACCCGCTCCCCCACGGGGCTAATGTCACTTGTAACTTAGCAAACCGTGATTAATGCACCAGAAACAAGTTTAATGCACTCGTATTTTTTAGTTAGCCCATGTTTTGATTTTGCGCGCATATTTTAAATACATTCGTCACCAATACAGATCATTTAAATCCGATGAACCATTTCAATTTGTGTTACAATTTCTATACACCGCTAAAATATTTCGCTTATATTTTTTGTCTTAAAATTAAATTCTATTTGACATTTACTTGTCTAGTCACTTCAGGCACCTGACCCAAAACAAAGTCTTACCATGTCTTCCTGGATTCGTCGATTTTAGTTGTCAATTGAGTGTCGCACATCATTCACTCGAATGGAGCCGCCATATAAATAAACTACCACCAACTAGTTGTCAATTGTTATAGTTTAACTTTTAGCTGTGGAAAATCGAAACATGATTGGGACTTTATTCGTTACCAAAAAAATTCAGACAGAAAAACTAGCTTAAGTTCATAAATAGACTTCACGCGTACATGGCATTGTCTGTGGTTAAAGAAGGTTGTCCTTTGTATGAAATTTTTAATGAGTTTCTGGACCCCTTTGGCTGGTGTCTCTGTACAGACAGTTGTCTTTGATTCTTGTAGCTGCTCCTTTATTGTTCTGCCATTTCATCATGAAAGGGACTTACAACAAAACGCCTCCAATAGAATGTCAAATAGAATTCCCCCTCTCATCCCAGTATCTTCGAAGATGTGCAGGATGAGAGGAATTCTTTGAATACGCCTTGAGGGGTCACAAAGCATATTCATCATGCGGTCAGATAGCAACGTGATTTAACGAGTCTAAATATCACGTGATAAGGTCCCATATAAGCCATGTCAAGCCTTCCCAACGCTGTATTTTTTCATCACGCGGCAGCGTATTAAGTGAGGTAAAAAAAAAAAAAAGGCTTCGATGAGGCTAGAGTCCCCATAATACCGATACTGACAAATGAAAATTCGGATAGTCATATCGGAACTCAAATAAAAAATGCCACAGGCAAAAAGAAAGAAGACCACAGGTCATGATAATAAATGCAAAAAAGCCATTACCGCGCCTTTTAGAAAGGGTAAGTGAAAACAAAACATAACCGGAAATCCAACGAAAAAAACACGTGGTCAGCCATGCTACGACTCTGACATTGTCACTCCGAGACAAGCTCGGTGTCGAGTCCCTCGAACTGAAACTTGACAGGTTGCTAGACCAGTTGTGTTCCCAGAAGAAAGAGGACAATGTACAGAGTTCAGTTGAACCTTTAAACTTATGCTCCGACCACGGAGAAGACAGTGAATGTCAGGAAACGGATTGTGAACTGTTGCAACAACAACAACAACATGAGCCACAGTCTGATGTTTTGGATGAGTTCGTTACTCAAAGCATATTTAGAACTGGCGACGCCAATGGTGAGCCGATGGGACCTAAACTGGTCCAATTTCTTACCCGTGCCTGCTCAGAACAGACTAATGTAGCAGCCGTCGTAGAAAAGCATACTTTTCCGGAGAATTGTTATATGTTGTGCCACCTAGAATGCTGAAATTTGGGGTACGTTATCGGCGGCCTGTAAAACTAAAGACAATTCATTGCTAAAAGTCCAGGAACAGTTGAGACATGGTCTCACAGCAGTAGCTCGTTTAGCTCAAACTTTGTGTGTATCACAAACAGAGATGGATATTAAACAGATGAGAGTTTTGGCATCTGAATCTTTAATTTGTGTAATGCATTTTTCAAATTGTCCTTCTCTCGTCGACTGGGAGTTAAACCCGCTCTATCTCGCAAGTATGCTTCACTGTGCACACCAGACACGCCCACTACACAGTACCTGTTTGGGGACAATGTCCGAGAGAGAGTGTCAGAGATTGACAACATTGCAAAAATAAGTCGTAAAACTGAGGGGTTTCGACGGGGCACACGAAGTCGTCCATATCAGGACTTTCGAAGCTCTCGAAGAGGCAGAGCACGGCCATACACAAGGTATCCAAGCTACAACAGGGGTCGAGGAGCACAGCTCGATTACAACCCAATTATGAGAAAATAAAGGTAAGCCAATTTGTAGCAGGTGGACTAAAAAATCATTTGTCAAAATGGCAGCAATTGACAGACAACCCATGGGTTTTACAAAATATATGTGGCCATGCAATAGAATTCAATCAATGTCCATATCAATCTGCCCTACCTATTCAAATATCTTTCTCTAAAGAGGAACGGGATAAAATAAATAAAGAGTTGTCAATGTTATCAACAAAGAAAGTAATAGAACTTTGTCAAACAAACAAGATATTTGAGGGAAAATTTGTATCAAATATTTTCCTTAGACCCAAGAAAAATGGAAAATTTCGTACTATTTTGAACCTACGTGGTCTTAATACTTTTGTACAGTATCATCATTTTAAGCAGGAAACACTCCAAATAACTCTGGAGTTAGTACAGCCAGGGGATTTTTTCACGTCTATTGACTTGCAAGATGCATATCATAGCATACCCATTACACCTGAACATAGGAAATATTTGACATTTTATTGGCAAGGTAGACTATATCAGTACACTTGTCTCCCCTTTGGACTGTCCTCTGCCCCACGTGTGTTCACTAAGACTGTAAAACCAATTTACTCATTCTTCAGAGCAAATGGTATGCGTTGTGGGTATTTTATTGATGATTCACTATTTATAAACAAAGACAAACATGATCTGTTTAAAGAAACAAGGTGTGCAGTTAAAACATTTACTGAACTGGGGTTTCTGTGTAATTCAGAAAAGTCTGTGTTCATACCTACTCAAGTAATTCACTATCTTGGATTTATAATAGATTCCCAAAAATTTACAATTTCTCTTTCAAATGATAAATTGTTTAAACTGGTAGAAACTTCAAAGCAGGTTATTCATGCTTCAAAGGTAACTATTCGTGAAGTTGCAAGCCTTCTTGGCTTATATACGGCATGTATGAAAGCTGTTCGGTTAAGTGCTTTGCACTATAGAGCCCTAGAGAGGGATAAAGTAACTGCCCTTAAAGGGCACAACAACTATGACCTACTTATGTTAATCTCCCGTCAGGGGCTTAATGATATCCTTTGGTGGATAGAGAATAGCAGTATCAATAATGGTACATGTATCAGGAAACCTTCTGTGGATGTGTCTTTATTTACAGATTCTTCTAAATCTGGTTGGGGTGCTACTATGGATAATATTAAGGCAGCTGGACAATGGTCTTACCTTCAATCTATAAAACACATTAATGAACTAGAACTGTTAGCAGTTCTTTGTGGCCTTCAAGCAATAATAACGTCAGAACTCACTGGCAAGCATGTTCAAATTGTCTCTGATAACATGGTTTGTGTTTCATATTTAAACAATTTAGGAGGTAAAAAACCAAATCTACACAATGTTTGTTGTAAAATATTTGAATATACTCTTGGAAAGAATATACAGCTAAGTGCCAGGTTTATTCAGGGAAAGGATAATACTGTGGCAGACAGGTTGTCCAGGTTATATGATGTGTCCACTGAATGGATGTTAGACCCAGACATTTTTCACAGAATTTGTGAAACTTTGTTCATCCCAGATGTAGACTTATTCGCTTCATGTATGAATCATCAAGTGCAAAGCTATGCTTCATGGGGACCTGATCTGCACTCATTGTTTATTGACAGTTTTAATCATACATGGTCTAATCTCTGTCCATACTGTTTTCCTCCTTTTAGGTTACTCGGCAGAGTGTTGGGGAAGATAAAACACGATGGCGTCCAGAAAGCCATCGTTATAGTTCCACATTGGCCCACGAGGCCTTGGTTCCCAATTCTAACCAATATACTGGCCGATTATCCAATTGCTCTCCCACGAAGGCTGGACCTACTCGCAATACCCGGGACACAAAAACTTCACCCTATGGGACGCAAGCTAAAACTGGTCGCTTGCACAGTATCTGGAGACTCCTACGTCAGTCAGGGTTTTCAATTCAAGCTACGGAAGTTATTACGAAATCGTGGCGCACATCAACAAGTAAACAATATCAACACGCATGGGAACGCTGGTGTTTTTGGTGCAGTCCAAGGGCTATTAATCCCGTTTCAGTTTCTACATCCCAGGTTGTAAATTATCTTGCACACCTAGCATCTCGATCATCTTACAGTGTTGTCAATACACACCGCTCTATGCTAAGTCAAACTTTATTGTTATTTGACTGTGTTTTATCACAAAATATAATTAAACGATTCATGAAAGGAGTCTTTGAGCGGAATCCGCCAAGGCCACGGTATTTGTTCACGTGGGATGTGTCCCTAGTTTTAGGTTATATTATATCTCTTGTACCACATAGTGGACTCTCTCCTAAGTTATTAACTCTTAAATTTGTTGCTCTGTTGTCCTTGGTTACGGCTCAACGGGTTCAGACTTTACAGGCATTAACTGTGAGCGGCATGAGACTGTCTAAGTGTAGACAAAATGTAACTTTCTTATTTTCAAGTTGTCTGAAAACAACACGCCAGAGTAGTGCTCCTAAGGTTTTGGTCCTACGGAAGTTTGAAGACCCGGACCTATGTGTAGTTAATGTTTTACTTGAATATCTCAAGCTTACTAAGTTTCGTCGTCGAGATGACCAACTCTTACTATCGTTCAAAACTTTTAAGCCGGTGTGTACGGCTACCATTTCACGTTGGTTATGTGAAGTTCTTTCACTATCAGGTATAGACACTACTATATTTAAAGCCCATTCTTACAGAGGGGCATCCACTTCTAAAGCTTACAGCATGGGAGTATCTGTCAAAGACATTTTGAAGACTGCTGATTGGTCTTCAGCGAAAACATTTAAAACTTTTTACTTTCGTCCAGGAGTTGACGGAAGCACTAATGAGTTTCACTCCTCAGTTTTAAGGAAATAATTGAGTTTGGTTGTTAAATGTATGTAGTCCCCATTCTGGGACATATTGGTCTTATGAGACAGTAAATGATTTGATTCTCAATATAAGTAACTCTCAATCAGTTGTTTTGTCTGTTGTCATTTCGTTAAAGATGCATTGTGACCCTGAAAAGGCTGAAGCCGTATGAAAAAGAATTCCCCCTCTCATCCCAGCATCTTCGAAGAAGATGTGCAGGATGAGAGGAATTCTTTGAATACAAGGCGTAAGCCTTGAGGGGTCACTTCCCTCCCAGTTGTTGAATGTCTTGTATACATGTATATTGTACAACTAGGTTATCAACAGGAGTTTCTTCCCACCCATCATATATGCCAACAGACATATCGTTAAAAAGACAGCGTTGAGGAGGGTTGACATGGCTTATATGGGACCTTATCACGTGATATTTAGACTCTCGTTAAATCACGTTGCTATCTGACCGCATGATGAATATGCATTGTGACCCTGAAAAGGCTGAAGCCGTATG